>SKCR01045320.1:0-47260 GCA_019454045.1 Zanthoxylum bungeanum
AATTCTGAATATTATTATTATAAGAGTTTGAGATAATATCAAATTACTAACGCGTCAATCTATACCGAAATCTAATGATCAATGCATAAATTACATGAGATTTTCCCAATATTTAAAAAAATATGATGGCAAATGGCAATACTTGTAATTCAACAGAACTTACAAGGTCAATTGATTTGTATTCAATCAAGGATTATTATTTTATCATAAATTTTAAATGGATATAAAGCGACAGTCTCACTCACACATCTGCCACCATTAAAAGCCTAGCTGTGAGCCTGCCCTCCTTGTATAAAATTTATCTCTTTAAATGCACATATCAAATTAGCTTTAATGGAGTTTTCAGGAATTTTGATTGTGACTGAAGAAAAAAAATGTAAACCCTTTTGCTTTTTCATTCAATGCAACAAAACTCTCTCTTCCATTTCTTCGTCTAAACTCTTGAGGAAAGATTTGGATTTGGCCATTGCAACAACAGTAACAGGGTACGAACAAAGTTTTAACATTTTTTTTTTAATTTTCTCTTTTTACTTCCATAAATGTTAAAAGTAACACATATAGCTTAATATAGAACATTAAAAGCAGCTACCAAATCATAATGCATTTATGTTTTAAACCTTTTTGGTACACTGTCAAAGTTTTTATTTTTTCAATTTCTTGGTAATATAATAAATACAGGATGATGAATTTGATCAGAGAGGTTAGCTTCAATCATGGCCGTCTGATGGGGAACAGAGATTCCTGATTCAAGAACCCTTATCTTGGTTAAGGAGCTGCACTACTTTCTCTTCAGGTACCATTCTATCTCTCTCTCTCTCTCTTGAAGTCTTATTTTCCAGGAAAATGAAAAGAGAAAATCAATTTATCTTTTCTATATTTTTCTCTGACTTTCTTTCTTCTGAGTTCTGACATTCTGTCTCTTGCTGTTTTCTCGAGCCTGTATTATTTCCCAAAATACAGAAGACTATCTATCTAATGCTTGGCTCCATTTCCTCCAATTATAAACCCTACCTCATCATCAACGTACATCTGGCTCATCATCATCCATCACAGTATCATCCATTTTACAAACAATATCATATTATTTATCATTTAATAAAGTTGAAACCATTTAGTCAAAATTAAAGTAAAAATCAGTTGATATGAATGGAATGACTGTTTAAGCTTTCGAGTAACAAATGAGGGTAAGGCAGCGTTGGTCGGTTGATATAATATCTTGAATCCATATGGATTCAGATTATTATTTGATTAAGATTTATGATGAAAAATTAAATTGAAAAATTTCTCGAATCATATAATTGGAATGAAATAATACGTGTGTATAGGGGTTAAGGAGAAAATCTATCATGCAACTGAGGTATCACGTCATCCATGTAACAAGTCCATTATCCATTGTCACGCGTGCTAAAATATTAAAAAATAATTAAAAAATAAGTATTAAATTATACATGTCATTTTCTAATTTATTGGTAGTAACATGTCACTTATACCTCCATTGTACCAAAGAATTACTCCGGGCTATGATGGATACGCAATATCCAGTGCCCTTTAGGCTTTAGACATCTAGGTGAAATGACCAAAAACCCGCATGGGACCATAAATGGGACCTACTTGTCCCTATTTAAGTCACCTATTATTTAAGTGGTTGCAATGTTTGACCTAGATCTAAATCCCCCGTTTATATTGAGCAGAAAGTTTTTATTATTTAACCGAAGGCTTAATATAAAAATGAGAAATGCTAAATATTCATTTTAAGAAAATTTTCATGAGAAAAATGAAAAATTAATTAATATTTTAATAATTTTTTATATTTTTCATAAAAATAATATGAAATTTTTTCAAAAATAGATTAGTAATGAGTGTCTTTATGATATTATTTAACATGATTTTATAAAGATTAATATATGTAGGATTAATTATGAAATCACTTTTTAATTTAAGGTTAGATATTTTCTTATCTCATTATTAGAAGTCAATGATTACAAGTTTCTGTGTAAGTTTTTATGTGCTTAATTTTCTCTTTCTTTAGAAGTTAGGTTTTCAAGTTGGGAGGCACGTTCGATTGAGTAGTGTATTATAAGGTAAATTTTTTTCTTCATTGATAGTAGATTTTCGAGCTCGGAAGCAAGTCCCAATAGTGTGTTATGTGGGTAGATTTTCTTCACATTTGAGAGTAGATTTATGAGTTAGGAAGCACGTCGTTCGGATGTTGCACCCTCCAATAGCTTATATTAGAGTGTGTTATAATTCTTCTTCGCGTCTAAGGGTTGTGATTTGATGGCAAATGGTTTAACATTTGATTATCGGGTATTGGGTTTGAGTCTAGAGAGTGTATTTCTTTGTAAAAGCATGATACATGCGGGAGTTTTATATGCTCCACTTAAACCTGAGACAGGTGGTTTGACGATGAAATTTCTAATATTTCCAAAAAAATGTTACAATTTGTTGGTGGTGGTTTTTCACCTTGAGCAAAACTTGTTAGAGACGAAGTGAGTTATCATGTTAACTTGACCTAATGAAGGAATATTGGATTTTGGGTTATTAGAGGATTTGTGGAAACCGACCTGATGGGTCCTTATTAGCAGAGCCTGATAAGAAGAAAGCAATTGATGATACCGACCCGACCTGGTGAAAGAGTTAGATAGATCTTTGAGGAGTATCATCCACCTCAGGAACCATACCCGAGGATGGTATCACGGGCTGACCTGTATTTACGTTATATGACATATGTCCCAAGTGAATAGATGAACTTCTAGAGGTATTGGTCATATGATGTATACCTTATCTATGAGTTTGAGCTTCTAGAAGGCTAATGATGACAGAAGTTGATCAACGACTCTCATTGGAGGAAGACTCTGCCAGCTATTCATATGACGAAACAATAACATAACAGTTGAATCATAGGTCGTCGTATCAACAAAGTGTGTAGTAGTGGTTAAAATGTTGCAATGATGAGTTCTACTAACAGGAGTGGTCGAACCCAATTTCAGTATAACTGTTTGTTGAATGGTCGGGGAAAACAGCATGGGGGCAATGATGGTCTGGTGACGATGATTGACATCATAAATTGGTAGAATAATTGATTTGGAAGCCTACATAAATGGGTTGAAATCTAAAAATTCAAAGATTAGCAAATTTTATATCTCACAACTCTAGAGAAATTGAGAGTTGAAAGGTTAAAGATAGAGGGAGAAAGCATGTCAGCACCCGACCACATGAGAGATTTATACCGTGCTTGTTGTAAGACCCAGAGAGTTTATTTTAGTATTCTTATATTCCCACCGACCCGAGCAAGAAATAAAATACATTTCTTTTCTCCAGTGGACGTAGGTTGATGTCATTCTCCACCGCACTACGTAAATTCTTGTATTTGTGTGTTTTATTGTCTCATTGCTAAATTTGTTTTTGATTTCCTACTAACAAAACGAATTCACTGTTAAGATAGGTTTATTCGAGAGGTTAATTTATCATATTACCATTCGAACGAAAAATAATCGTCCAACATAATTCTTCAAATAAATTTCCTTATTTAGTTGTTTAATTAGGCTTTCCTACCATCCATAAACTAGTCTTAGGCCAAGAAGTTGTACTAAATATTTAATATTGAGTTGTATTAAATATTTTATAATTTTTTATCATATATATTTTAATAAAAATACACCATTAAATTTGAATTATATATGAATTATTATTTAATAATTAATAATTATACTTTATAAAGAATATTAAAAAAAAATGAATGGGAAATGGATCCCAACAAATTAGAGAAAACAAAAGAGAGAGGGCAATGATGGAATTTTGAGAAATTATAGAGGATAAAGCAAAGAAAAGGACAGAGATTGCTTGCTCGCTCTAAGTCAAGCTTTTTAATGAAAATCTTGGGCTTCTGATTTCTGAAGCAAAGTAAATAAGCTGCAGCTGCTACAACAAATAGAAAGAGAAACTGTCGTTGCCATACCCCATGCTCAAATCGTACACTAATTTCATATCATGTACATTTTTTTTTTTATTTATTTATATATATATATACACACACACAGGGCAAACCTTGATTTCAATTTCATGTTTTTGTTTCCATTCTTTTCTTTGATTCTGCTTTTTTTTTTTCTTTTGTTCTGTGTAGTACCAACAAATCCCATTGTTTTAAAAAAAAAAATCTTCTATGATTCACGATCAGTTTCTTTGACCATAATGTAAAACTACCCAGAAGATAATTTCTTTTTTGAAAAGGCCTCAAACTTTCTCTCATTTCATCTGTTTTTGTGACAATGCTAGGGTTTCTTTGGTGGCAGCTCCGGAAGATGGTGAGATTTACAGCAGCTGCTCCTGCTACAAATGAAGCAAATGCAATGGGGGTTCTGATACGGAAATTTCTGAAGCAAATGGGATATTTGGGCTTTTTTGAAAACTGGGTTTGTTTTACAAGAAAGTTTCAATTTTCATGTTCAATCTCTGCAACAAGATGCTTCTTATGCTTTCAGTGATATCTTAGTGGCGGCAATGGCAATGGTGACTGGTGATATTGGCTGGAAGGCTCAATCTCTTATTGTTATGATATAATTATATTTTTAATTTTTAGTTTTTTTTTTCCCCTTAAATTTTTGTTGATAAGAAGGATTAATAGGGGGTTATGCAAATGTTCATCAGCAAACCACAGGTTAGCCTGTTTTAGTTAATTTATTTTCTAATGACAACACTTTAATCTCTTTATCTTTTGATCTTTCTTTTGTGCCTTTCTGTTTCTTCAAGTAATCTTTAATCACATTTTCTTCAGAAAGTGATGCTGAAGAAGAAGGAAGATTTTAAAAAAATAAGTAAATGCTTTGAAACTGGGTTAATTTTCCTTTAAAAAAAAATAAATCTGCAGACTTCAATGCAGTCACCACTGTTCTATTCTCAGTCATCAATTCAAAATCACTGTCAGAGACCTTGCTTCTGTCAATTTAATTCAATTTAATTCATTGTATCTTCTTGGGAAATGTGAAGTTTTTGACAGTTCATGCTCAAAAACCTGCAGTATGTGTTATGTCAGGTTTTATTTGTATGTTATTGTCATTAAGATAAAATTTAATAATATAAATAATTTATCATTTATATATTTTCAGTTAAGAAAAAAAATAGATTCATATCTAATTTAGGTACAAATGATAGGCCTAATCGATGAATATAAATTTATAACTAAAAGTGGAAGTAACATAATACTAAAATTGAACCTAAAATTTTTATATCAATCTATTAGAATGTTTAGATGTCTTGAAAAGCACTTTAGAGCTCTAATTCACCTCGGAAAGCACTATTATCACTTCCCGTATCTACTCATTTAACTCGCAACAGATCTTTTATAAACGGGAAAAAATTATTCGGATAAAAATAACTTGAAAACATGAAAAATTCACACAAATGTTGGATTGCTACCATTAAAAAAAAACCACAAAAATTATATTCGTGTTTTAATAACAATGTAAGTTATCCAATAACCAGTTCAACATGAAATTAAGTCCTTTGCTTTTAGAGTTTCATGTAAATGTCATTTCAATTTTATTGTGCTTTGCAATTTAGGCTTTGTTTCCTTGCTTTCAAGCTGAAAATGAAACTTGGTTTTGCAATTTGTTTTGTTTTGAGCTTCTATTGAAACTTGGTGTCTTTGTGTGGGAACATTGAATATGATGGCAAATTTTGATGGACATTGCCATTGGTGGGGTTTTTTTTTTCAAAGATGACAAAAAGAAAAAGAAAATTTGTGGGATATAAACATTTGGATATGATTCATAAATCAAAATTTGATTAATTTTGAATCTGACCCGTATTATTTTTTATATGGGTCCAAATTCACTTAAAATATTTCTAATTAGTTAAAGAAAATCTTATTTATAAGTATGTGCTTAAGTTTTTACTCCCACATGCCTTTAATGTTTGTAACAAGTCATAAATATCAAGTTTGGCTACTTCTCCACATCACAAGATTCAGAAGAGATGTCACTTAACACATGTAGCATTTATGACAATCATTTATGGAAACAAGAATAAAAAATGAATGTGAAGAGAGGTCATGTTAACATGGCCACCGTTCTGGTTCGGAATAGGAATCGAACTTCAACGAATCGGAATCGGAATTGAAATCGAAAATTTTCGGTTATGTTAAGGTTCATCTCTGATCGAATCGAAAAAAACTGCTGAATCGGACGGTTCCAGCTGTTCTATAATGAAACCGTTTAAAGTTTATTTTTTTTTAAAAAAGTCATTATTAACAAATCGGAACCAGAAATTGATTAATTATCCGATTCGATTCCGATTTCACACTTATGAAACCGGCCGGTTCAAACCGGTGGCCACCTCTAATTTATGGTCATAATTTAAAATGTGAAGTTTTTGTGGGTGTCATGATTTAGAGTGAAGTGAGAAGTTGAAGAAGGTGGCATGTCCATTTCAACTGTAATTCCAGAAATAAGCATTGCTTCCAATTCCATCATCAGAATTCTCAAGTGTCTCTATCTTCTTGTTGACTTGGCCTTTGCCTTTAAATCATTTATTAGAGTTGTTGTAATATTTTGCTTTTGTTGTTCCCTAAAATCCCAGTAAATGAAAATTTTACATTACATTTACACCTGATGTTATTTATGGATTTAGAGTTATGTTCTAGTGTTCCATGCATTTAATGTAATGATTTTGATGGCTGTGAGGAAGTGACAATTTTTTTTTAATGTATTTTTAAAGGGCACATTTATTTGAATTCAAACATGTTATTTTTTATCATAAAACATGAAATTTAAATAATTAAATATGTAAATTCCATTGTTAAACATGAAATTTTTGAAAACATAAAATTAATTTCATTTTTATTGGTAAAATTTATATGTTTAATGATTTAAGTTACATACGAGATACTTAATATCCTTGGATACCATGGTAATGGCCGTTTTTAAAACTTGATTGTATGAATAATCTAATATTCTCGAAAGAGCAATTTTCTCAAAATTCTTTTTCTTATATTTTTTTTAAGTAAGTTTGGTATATAATCACAAAATTCCAAGTATTTTTAATTATATACCAAAATTTTAATTGCATTTAAGTTTTGAAAGTTGACTTAATCTTGGAAGTCTTCAGAAATTGCTGAGTATTTCCATCTCCACCACCATTTCACCTCCTCCACCGAAAATTTCATCTTTCCATTTGTTCGAGTTTGAATAATAACTATTAAAAAATGATAAATAAGAGTACTTTCGAAAATAAATTAATTAATTAAGTAGAAGCCAATGAGATAAATTGAAAAGATCAAATATCACTCGTGTAAATATTGTAGATTATTTAGTATAACAACATTTTAAGTCTCAATGGGCGTAGTTTGATGGTGTAGGGTTCGGAATCTCATCTTGAAGTATTGGATTCGAGTCCAGATAGTGCGTTCCTTATAAGAGTTTGAGACAGTCGGAGATTTTACCTGCTCCGCTTAAGCACGAAATGAGTGATTTGGCGGTGGGATTTCCAACGATTTCAAAAAAAAAAAAAACAAACAAACAACAGCATTTCAAGCAATGGTTTCATAGCCTAATGGAGAAAGGAATCAGAAAAGTAACAGAAGTTCCGGAGACTACAAGTGTACAGAAACTACAAATGAACACAACTCAATGATGAAACTAATGAACTCCTTGTAATGCTTATCAATCCCATGAAGAAATCGCGAACACATGCACATCAATGTATGTATTTTGTTCAGAAGGAATGAACAGAAGAATCAGAGTCATCGTTGTCTTCAATATACCGTTTCAAGATAAAAGGAGGGATTTTTCAACTACTAGAACAGGTACTTGTAGAATTATGCATGCTAACTGCTTGGAGGGCTCAAAATGGCACCAGGTTTTCAGCCCTGTCCCCCAGTCATCTAATGGCGTATAACATCCAGGTGCCGGCTTAATTGCAACAAAGACGCAATAATGTGAAAAGTAATAGAATTTTGAAAGACCGCAAAGGACATCATTGACAGCGAAGAGTTTCTAGTAGAGCATCAATACCAACTCCAGGATATCATCTAAGAACACCACCCCCTTTCTGGCCAACAAAATAATGCATTTCTTTTCTTATATATATATATATATATATACAAGGGAAAAATAACGAACCAAATGAGAAAAATTAATCATATCAATCACCGAGTCCCTTGAGTCTAACAAGCTTCTATATAAGCTCACCATCAGTTTGCAGGAAAATTCAGGGAAGAGGCAAAATAGTGTAGGAAGTTTAGCAATCAAGACACTAAATGCACAATGACTAAAAATTCCATTGCCGTTATTTCAGAATTATGACCACACATGAGACCAATGAAAAGGAAATCACAATCTACGATGTAGCAACAACTTTAGCAAACGATCAAAGATAAAACATATGCAAACTCATAAAACATAGTAAGTTTTCTCTATAAATTTTAAGGTTATTCATGACATTGTCTGCAGATAACAAAATAAGTATCCACAGAACCAATTACACAATAAAACTCTTATCAATTACAGCAGAAAGCTTGTTCCAAATAGTTCTACGACATCCAACCCATTACTTAAAACCACCTTAACTAATAATGCATCACAAAAGATCATAGTGGCACATGATTGATCAATACTTATTATTCCAATGCATGACAAACAAACCAATAATTCTAATAAAAACAACACAAAACAACCAGTATCAGTACCATCATTGCTTGACATTCTCCAAGTACCACTTATAGGTATCCGCAAGACCATCTTTAAGCTCAATCTTCGCCCTCCACCCCAACCCGGCAAGCTTAGAACTATCCATCAGCTTTCTCGGCGTCCCATCTGGCTTCGATGAGTCCCAAACAAGCTCTCCTTCAAACCCCACCACTTCCTTCACCAACTCCGCCAACTCTTTAATACTCACTTCCTTCCCACTCCCAACATTCAAATGTTCGAGTCCATCATACTTGTCCATCATAAAAACCACAGCATCCGCCAAATCATCTACGTGTAAAAACTCCCTCAACGGACTCCCTGTCCCCCACACCACCACTTCCTTAGCTCCCTTCACTTTGGCCTCATGAAATCTCCGCATCAAAGCGGGTAATACGTGGGAATTTTCGGGGTGAAAATTATCATTCGGGCCATATAAATTTGTGGGCATCCCCGAAATTGCATCAAAATTGTACTGAATTCGATAAGCTTGGCACATTTTAATCCCGGCTATTTTGGCAATAGCGTACCATTCATTCGTCGGCTCTAAGGGGCCCGTCAATAGGGCGGTTTCGGGGATCGGCTGCGGGGCGAATTTGGGGTAAATGCAAGAGGATCCTAAAAAGAGGAGCTTTTTGACGCCGTAACGGAAGGCGGAGTCGATGACGTTGGTTTGGATCTGGAGGTTGATGGAGATGAATTCGGCGGGGTAAGTGTTGTTGGCGTGGATGCCGCCGACTTTTGCGGCGGCGACGATGACGTAGTTAGGTTTTTCGGCGGCGAAGAATGATTCGACGTCTGATTGGCGGGTAAGATCGAGATCGGCGTGAGTGCGGAGGAGGAGATTGGTGAAGCCGAGGGAGATGAGCTTGCTAACGATAGCAGAGCCGACTAGGCCGCGGTGGCCGGCGACGAAGATCTTGGCAGATTTGTCGGACATGAAGGAGAATGAGTCTATTGAGAGAAAATTGAGTTATGATATTGAGATATGAAAGGAAAAAAATATATTTGTTTGAATAAAAAGAAATTCTCGGGAAACAAACAGAAAGTGAGAGAGAAAATGATACCTTCGTTGTTTGAGTCTCCCATGACGGCGAATGAGAGTGAATCTGGATCGGCTGTGAAGTGTGTGTGAGAGTTTGCTTACGGAGACGATTGTTTGTGGTTATATTTTTGATTAGATGGGAGCTTTTACAGTTAGTGACAAAGCCCAATTGAGATATAAAATGGTGCTGGAATTTTATTTATTTATTTTTGATAACTAGGATCTTCCGATCAATTTACGTGTATTTCAATTAATCTCTGAAATCTGCATATAGAGATAGGGGTGGGCAAATTGACTGAACCGAACCAAACCGAACGAAAATATTGATTTGGTTCGGTTTTTTTATTTATGTTTGAGTTAAACCGATCTGTTAGGTTCGAATCGTGAATCAGACCTGTGAACTGATTGGTTTGTCAAATCGTGAATCGAACCGATCGGTTCAGATGTTAATTCTTCTAAAAAGGGGTTCGGTTTGGTTTTGAACCGAACACCGAACTCAAATATTAAAACCGAACTGAATCGATCTTTGCCCACCCTATAGAGGTGGCAAAGCGAAAATGAATCGAATCAAAATGTGATGAATTTGTATTCAATTCGTTTACTAAACGAATCTTAATATCAAGATTCGTATTCGATTCGTTTAGTAAACGAATCGAATACGAAAATTCGTTTAATCATGATATTATTTAATGACATAAATTATCATAATTTATTTACATTATTTCTTCATAAATATATACATACAAAATATATAATTAATATATTTATTAAAATGACTCACCAGATATCAAATATGTAATATATATATATATAATATATATATATATATATATATATATATATATATATATATATATATATATATATATATAATATATATATATATATATATATATTTGCTATGGTAATTAGTCCTAACTTCTCGAATCTTAATTGAAAAATAACAAAAACTAATAAAAGAAAATAATAAAACGAGTTATAAACGAATCAATGAGCTTAAATTCGTATTGCATTGATCCATTTATTAAACGAATCAATGTTTTCAAACTCGTATTCGATTCGCTTTAAAGCGAATCGAACCGAACGAATAAATGAATTCCTTAGTGGGATTCGAACCTTCAACCTGGAAGAGAAACAAACCGTTTAAGCCAAAGACCTTTACCATTGAGGCTACCCATTGAGATTGTGTTGGACTTGCTATACATACAACTATAACATGTGTGGAGATATTAATTTATATATCGGGACGAAAAATCATTATATCATATCTCTTTAATTTGGATTATGTTTATTATTGGATGAATTGTATTGTTCTGAATCTCAATTTAAATTCGAGATTTTTTAGATAAACAAATCAGAAATTAAGATAAACAAATCATTTCTACTCTTAAATTCAACTGAAATTGGAGATTTTCACCAAAACCTAATATTAAATCAAAAGGAAAATTAGACCATTTCAACAAAGTACTACAATAAACAGCAAGCCGAATGAGACACTAAAGCAGAGAAGATGCAGAATACAGTTAAAGATGTAGTAAAAGATTGAGCATTCATTCAGAATGGCGATTACAATGTGCGAATTGCATATTTGGGGATCTCATTTTAAGAACTCGATTAGAATCCCGAAATTTAGTGCAACTCAAGACCTCCTGTGATTGATAATCTCTAATATGATTGAAATTGATTGCGTCTTAATGCCTGTGAAGTGTGAAGCAACATGCTTACTGGAAAATTCAATGTTCACATCACAGGCATTATTCTGCCCAGTTTGAACATTTGATAAATATTTCAGAACTATTGGAAGGATAAATGGCCATGAGATTGAGAAGAAAACATTAAACAATTTGGGTCATGTAAAATAAGTCGTAGCATAAATTACACACCGACAGTATATTCAAACTCGAGATCAATATAAACAGCTTGCGGACAGATGAATGGAGATACGATGGTACTGAGGATAGTACCGCTTCAAGTGCTTAGTTCTTCTCAATCATTAATCCAACAGAGGATTTCATGAGGGTATGTTGAAATGAAACAACCAAGATATAACAAAGGCAAAGACCATACAAGCTAGCAGGAAATTCAGGAACCGGTGGCCTTGCCAGAAGTTTCGCGTCTCTGCTTGGTGAATAGGGGCGGCTGAAGCTGTCGGTGTAGCGTCATTAGACTCAGTACACTGCTCCATTGAATCAGCCTCATTTGCACCAATAACATTGCACGCAGTTGATCCGCATATTTCACAGGTTCTGCATTTACATAATTTGAATGAGGAGAAGAATTTTCAAAAGCAAATCAATGTAATATTATGAGAAACAATTGGGTAGTAATTTGATCTAATTCCAGAATGCGTTCTGAAGCCACATGTCAAATGTTTATCACCATAACTCAAATATAATGTCTGCCTGTCAATAAATATAGTGGAATCATTTCTTTTACGCACGTGAATACATTCTAAATCAAGCTGCTTCCCGCTTAACAATCAACATAGTTTCATATCTGGTCTCTACAGTTTCAGTCGCAAGAAAAGCACAAACTTTTTAGTCAAAAATGGAAGTTGAAAGAGCAGAATATTTGGTGCATCAAATCCAAGATGCGACATGCTTGATACCGCACAGAAGTACATGAAAAAGAAATCATCAGTCCATCGAGATTATACATTTTCTCGGGTCCTCTTTAACATGTGCCCTAAGAAGTAAGAAATGAAGCTTTCTTCCTAAGAAACAAAGTCAATTAACAGGCGTAGCCAAAAGAAGAAGAAGAAAGGTAGTCAATCAACAGAAATTTGATATTAAGATCCCAAATTGGACTCTTCAACATCTTTCGAAATTGTACTCCATGCTTATATAGTCTTATATAAAAGGTATGTGCAGAGCATGTCTCAATTGACATGCCACCATGGTGCCAACTAAATTTTTACTTAATTTTGTTAAATTATTATTGACTGACCAAGTCAACCCACTATCATTTGTCAAATACATTCCAAGTTCATAAAGTAAAATTGGAATGACCTATTCAATATGTCATATAAGGAATGCCTGCAAGTGCAGATACTATAACCCAAGAATAAGATCTCACTCAGACTCAAATTTCTTGAAACTCAACTTGCCTAATAGAAAACATTTAATTGAAAACGAGCTATGCTTTAATTATTGGAATAACTAAACATCCCGGTTAATCCAACTCAGCTTTATTAACATTTGATTCTCTTAATTTTCAACAAAGTTACAAAATCTTCCTTTAACTTTTTCTTTTCTCCAACAAAGCAAAGATTATATTCTTATATAAGTTCTTTTCTGTTGTTCCTTGAATCAAGCATGGTTCTTTTGCCTGAATTTTCACTCAATATTCTTCCAATTTATCGAGAACCATACCCTAAAATGAAAGCCAGAAACATCAAACTGGAGGGCTACTGGCATCCCCATGGAAAATTAACCATTTTCACAATTTACTCACCAAAAAGAAATTCATTGAAATCACATCCCAAAAACATTTCCAAAATTAAATTGCACATAATCAATAGAGGGGGGGTATTCACAGCAACAAAATGCAATTAACTCCAAAGATCAAGTCATCAAAATGCAACAACAATGACAAACATTTCATCATATAATCTCATTTTAAGAACATTAAAACATACAAAATTCCAACACATTTAGAAGCATCATTCTTTCTTCTTTCTTTCAAGCTACTTACTTGTTTCCCTTAATCTTGAACCAAGCCTCAGCACACTGTCTATGAGCAGCTGCCAAATCATCCTTGCAAGAACATCCCAGCTCAATTGGCACCCCAGATTCAGGATTAGCTGCATCCAAGCTCAGGTGACAAATCCTGCAATCCCTCTCAACTTTCGCCCAGTGTATTTTACTCTCACCACATTCTAGATCCACCTCCACCTCCTCTGACACAGAGGATATTCTCCTCTCCTTAATCTCACTACCACCTGACTCTCGCTCACTAGAAGTGGAAGAAGCAGCAGCTGAAACCCTTTGCTCTCCTTCACCTTCAACATCAACATCAACAACAACATGGGGTTTTTGTAAAGTTTCCATTTTTGATCATACCCAGATAGTAAATCTTCATGAATTCATTTGTGTGCCAGATCTCATCAATGCTCATAACAAAGTTGATGAACAAGAAACTTCTATCATGTCACCTCTTCTTAAACCTTAAAATAATGATTTTTTCTACAGATTTTTTTTTAACAAATCTGGTTACTGTAGTGTGTTATTGGTTAATGTCTTAACTCTCTTAACTTCTGTGTTGTGTCAGTAGCTAAGATCTCACGAAATGGACAGAACACACTGTGGCTAGAAATGGGAAATATATTCTGATCTAATCCGGATTGATCCGTATTATTAAAAATATATATCCAAATTTATTTTTATAGAATCCGTACGAATTCGAATTTGAATTCAGATCAAGTGAATTCGGAATTCGTATATCGGGATATAGAGAAAATCTACAATACAATGAAAGTACCACATCATTCGTGCAACGATCCAATAATCCATTAACATGCGTGTTAAAATATTAAAAAAATAATTAAAAAATAGATATTAAATCATACATGTCATTTACTAATTTGTTGGTGATACCACGTCAGGACCTATGATGGCAACTCCACCGACTCAAGTACCTCTAAACTGTAAGAACCCAAAGAACTCCTTAAGCCCGCGCACCACAGTTTTCTTCTGAATCTCTGAAGTTTCTGAGTGAATCAAATCCTTACGCTCGCCGGAACTCCGAATACCAATCTTACTCCTTGAGAACTCTGAAGGATTAGAAATTTTGGGTTTGATTGTGTTGAAGGTTTATCAAAGAGAGATTCTCACCATTAATAAAGAAGACAATAAGATAAGAAGTCTTCAATGGTGGAATTAAGAAATGTTGAAAGCTTTGAGAGATTTTGGCTTAAGGGATTTGTGTTTCAACCAATGAGGATGGTGGCTACATGTTCTATTTATAGGTAGGGCAAAGATCTAGGGTTTTTCAAAGTAAAAATGCTCAAAAACGCGTTTAGATCACAGTGCGTTCGAACGATTACTTGAACGCACCACGAATGCGTGCCCACTAGAAAGACTCGTTCGAACACTACTCGAACGCACCACGAACGCTGGCTCTCTGGAATGTTTTGTTCGAACGCTTCCTCGAACGTACCACGAACGTTTGCTCTCTGGAATATTTTGTTCGAACCCAATGGAGAACGTGCCACTTATAGAAAGGTTAAAGGATTACTTTATTGATGGAATGATGAGTACATTTATACAAGTGTGAGATGAAGATAAACCTTATCAACATAATCTAAACAATATTGAAGATATACATTAGTTACAGAGTGGAGTTATCATGAATGTTATCAAGTGTTATCAGGATTCTTATCACCACTAACGCCACACGTTCGAACGCTGCAACGAACGCAGCACTAAGGAAAATTCTCCAGCTCTGCTAAATACCAGTCCAATTGCTCCAAATTCTTCAAGACTTATTACAACTCAATTGAATTTGTTTTGTCACGAACATTGCTAATAAAAATGAAACTAACAATAAATATAAACTTCTTGAATGTACAAACTTTAGTATAATTTTTTTTTTTTGAAATGTTAGAAATCCGCCGCTAAATCATTCGACATGTGCTTAAGCGGAACATGTAAAATCTCTGGTTGTTCTATGTTATTACAAGAAATGTACCCTTTTGTAATCGAACTCAGTACCTGATAATTAAATTTTAAATCGTTTGCCACTAAACCACACCCATTGGAAAACTGTTTAGTACTGGGCAAGCCGTGATTACAAAATAATTAATGTGATGCCTTGTTCTTAATTATTCCAGGGGAATAATGAACTATCGCTAACTACAAAAAACACCATATCATATAGAAACTGCTTCAGTCTTATTAGAGGGAGAGTTTCGATCATGCAAAACTAAAAAATTCTCAGTACTATCAAGGAAATAAATGAACAAATAGCAATGTAGATCGAAAAAAGTTACAACAAAACAATATTTAAGATACCAATCTAACCTTAAAAAAAATATTAAGACTGTTCAATACCACTGACAACTAACGGTTAAACGCCTAAAATGTTGTCAAATTCACAGAAAATTACTAGGAAAAATACATCGAGTGCAAAGGCTATGATTAAAAGCTAACTTTGCCGATGCCTTCCAAATACTGTTATAGTCATTAGATTGGTCCGAAACTTATCAGTTTTTAAAAAGAATGATCACTTCTCACACCGCAGGTTCTAAGGAGAATTGAATATGTATGAAATCTTACCCTTATTTTTTTAAGAAATTTTATCAGTTTGTAACTGATTAAAAATATTTACCTTAAATGTAAACTTCTGTAAAAAGGGACACGATTTTTTCATGCAAGTCAAATCAAGTAGGTTGTCATGACTCTAAGAGATTTGACTTAGTGGCAAAGAGCTCAAAACTTGATTGTCAGGTCCTGAGTTCGAGTCCAAATGTACATTTCTTTGTAAGAACATATGACAGTCGAGAGTTTTACATGTTCTGCTTAAATTCAGATCGGTTAGTTTGACGACATAATTTATAACGTTTCAAAAAAAAAAGTAGCCACAAGTAAGTGCATTGACGATAAATGTTAAGTGACTCAGCTCAGGCAATTTACACTCTGGGAATTGGATATTTTCCTGCAAAAGATAACAGAATATGATAGAGACTTAAAATTGTATTAACCCACATGCCTTTAAAATTTAGGTGCTAACCTGATTCAGTTCAACATGTAACTCAAGAGTCTACGTCAGCAAGTTGTGGAACATCTTTAACATTCAACTTGATTTCTGCTCCAAAATATTTAAATGAACGAAGACTTGGGCAAGAAACTTCAAGTTCTTCTAGGTTGTTACTGTTGTGATTAAACACACAATAATAGAGGATAATTTGAGAGAAAACTCTTCTTTTATATACTCACAAAAGAATTACAAAGCTTCCAATACAAGCTTTACAAAAAACTCTCACCAATCACTCTCACTACACTTTCACACATTTAGGGATATTGATAACTGATCATAAGACTCTCTTTTATAATGCCAAAACCGTGTGAACAGTGTCACACGGTTTGGCCAACAGCTTCACACGTCTCTCTCTACTTTCGGCGCACACTTCTTTTGCTTTCAAAGTCTCTGTGCACTTTGTTTTCTTGTGCAACTTGCATGCACACAATTCAGCTGTTATCCAACAAATCTCCCCCTCGGTGAAGATTTTCCAAAATCTGAGCCGACCATCAATCATCCAAATCCGATCCTCAAAATGATCCTCCCCTGGCTG
The DNA here is from genome assembly GCA_019454045.1 of Zanthoxylum bungeanum. Lineage (NCBI taxonomy): Eukaryota > Viridiplantae > Streptophyta > Magnoliopsida > Sapindales > Rutaceae > Zanthoxylum > Zanthoxylum bungeanum. The sequence goes on from SKCR01045320.1 coordinate 17,018, forward strand.
CATCTGAAGACTGCCTACGTACCCTGAGTTGGGATCAAGCCAATCGTAGTTCTCTGAATCTCCCCACTCTGACTATGTGGAGAGTTTTGTCATCTCAGCTATGGCACAACAGATTTCAAGCTTCTCATTCGGTAAAACCTTCGTGAACATATCGGCACCGTTGTCGTCGGTGTGAATTTTCCTAAGTTCTAACAGTCTTGAGCTCAGGACGTCCCGTATCCAGTGATACCTCACATCGATATGTTTTGACCTCGAATGAAATGTCGAATTCTTACCGAGATAGATAGCACTCTGGCTATCGCAGTACAAAATGTACTTCTCCTGCTTGAAACCCAATTCTGGACGAATGTCTTCATCCACAGCAATTCCTTGCAAGCTTCTGTAGCTGCAATGAATTCTGCCTCTATTGTAGAAAGTGCAACACATCTCTGCAACCTAGACTGCCATGCCACAGCTCCTCCTGAGAGAGTAATCAGATACCCCGAAGTAGACTTTCGGGTATCCACATCTCCTGCCATATCTGAATCGGTGTAGCACATCAACACTGGCTTGTCGCTGCTTCCAAAACATAACCTCATTTTGGATGTGCCTCGTAGATACCGCATGATCCATTTGATCGCATTCCAGTGTTCCCGTCCTGGGTTTGACATGAACCGGCTGACCAATCCAACTGCGTGTGCTAAGTCTGGCCTCGTGCACACCATGGCATACATAAGACTTCCCACTGCCGAGGTGTATGGAACCTGTTTCATTTCCTCATTATCTGACTCAGTAGAGGGACTCTATCTCGTACTAATCTAAAGTGGGTAGCAAGAGGAGTGCTAACCGCTTTAGCCTTGTCCATCTGGAATCTCTGAAGTACCTTCTCGATGTACTCCTCCTGTGACAAGTATAACTTCCTGGCTTTCCGATCACGACCGATCCTGATGCCAAGAATCTGCTTAGTTGGCCCCAAGTCTTTCATCTCAAAAGACTTACTCAATTGCTGGCTTCAAATTATCAATCATCGATTGATTCCTGCCAACTATCAACATATCATCTACATATAACAGTAAGATGATAAAATCATCGTCAGAAAACTTCTGAACGAAAACACAATGGTCTGAAGTTGTCTTCTTGTATCCCTGCTCCCCCATAACTGACTCAAACTTCACGTACCACTGTCTCGGTGCCTGTTTCAAACCATAGAGGCTTTTCTTGAGTCTGCACACAAAGTCCTCTTTCCCGCTGACTCTGAAGCCTTCTGGTTGCTCCATGTAAATTTCTTCTTCCAGATCTCCGTGAAGAAATGCGGTCTTGACATCCATCTGCTCAACTTCCAGGTCGAGGCTTGCTGCTAAGCTGAGTACCACTCTGATGGATGACATCTTCACAACTGGAGAGAAGATTTCATCAAAGTCAATGTCTTCCTCTTATTGAATCCCTTGACAACTAGTCTGGCTTTGTACCGGGGTTGTGAAGTGTGCTCCTGTTGCTTCACCCTGTCTCGGTGCCTGTTTCAAACCATAGAGGCTTTTCTTGAGTCTGCACACAAAGTCCTCTTTCCCGCTGACTCTGAAGCTTTCTGGTTGCTCCATGTAAATTTCTTCTTCCAGATCTCCGTGAAGAAATGCGGTCTTGACATCCATCTGCTCAACTTCCAGGTCGAGGCTTGCTGCTGCTAAGCTGAGTACCACTCTGATGGATGACATCTTCACAACTGGAGAGAAGATTTCATCAAAGTCAATGTCTTTCCTCTTATTGAATCCCTTGACAACTAGTCTGGCTTTGTACCGGGGTTGTGAAGTGTGCTCCTGTTGCTTCACCCTGTACACCCATTTGTTCTTCAAAGCCCGTTTGCCTCTTGGCAATTTCACCAACTCAAAAGTGTGATTGTCATGCAAAGATTTCATCTAATCTTGCATGGCTTCCTCCCACTTTTCTTTGTCATCTGTTTCCACAGCCTCCTGGTAGCTCTCGGGTTCTCCCCCGTCAGTAAGCAGCACATACTCATATGCAGAGTATTTGGTTGAAGGTCGCCTCTCTCTGTCAGACCTTCTCTGTGGAACTGTTGGTGAAACTACTGGTACTGGTGGTTGATCATGATCATCATCTCTGGGAGCTTCATCACATGTACCCTCCTGTCTGGGAACCTCATCTTCAACTCGTACTGGCACCGGTGTGTGAGGTTCTGGATTCACATTTCTGTATTGCTGGGGCATTGTCTTCAATTCCTTTCTGATATCTTCTATGGTCTGGTCTTCAACGAAGACAACATCTCGGATTCTGACAATCTTCTTCTCCACAGGATCATAGAGTTTGTAGCCGAAATCATCATGACCATAGCCAATAAAGACACACTGTCGCGTCTTTGCATCAAGCTTGGATCTCTCGTCCTTTGGGATGTGTACAAATGCTTTGCACCCAAAGACATGCAAGTGTTCATAAGACACTTCTTTACCTGTCCAGGCTTGGTTAGGAACATTACCTTTCAGTGCGACCGTTGGGGACATGTTCAAAACATGAACTGCTGTGATGAGTGCCTCCCCCCAAAATGTCTTCGGTAGCTTGGCTTGTGACAGCAAGCTTCTGATCCTCTCGCACAAGGTTATGTTCATCCTCTCAGCTAGGCCATTCAGCTGAGGTGTCTTCGGAGGTGTCGTTTGATGTCTGATTCCTTGCATCTTGCAGTACTGATCAAACGGACCTCTGTATTCTCCACCGTTGTCTGTTCTGATGCACTTCAGTTTCTTGCCGGTTTCTCTCTCCACCAAAGCATGAAACTCCTTGAACACTCCCAGCACTTGGTCTTTTCTCTTCAAGGTGTATGCCCAGATCTTCCTTGAATGATCGTCAATAAATGTCACAAAATAAAGTAACCCACCAAGTGTTCGTGTCTGCATCGGACCACATACATCTGAATGTATGAGATCTAGTACCTCCGGTTTCCGTTGAGGCGGGGAGCTCTGGAAGGATACTCTGTTCTGCTTTCCAGCCATGCAGTGTTCACACTTCCGTAAGTGTGAGTTCTTCAATTCCGGAAGAACATTCCGCCTGCGTAGTATCTCCAACCCTGTTTGGCTCATGTGACCGAGCTTTTTATGCCACAACTCGGCTGCCTCATTGCTGTTGACTGTATTTATACTACTATTTGAAAGCTTAGCATGCATCAAATACAGAGTTGAATCTTTCTTACCTCGTGCCACGACCATTGATCCTTTAGTGAGCTTCCAGCATCCGTCACTAAAGGTGATGCAGAAACCTTCATCATCCAGCTTGCCTGTTGAGATCAGGTTTAACCGGATGTCTGGGATGTGCTTGACTCCCTTCAACACTAGCCTTGTCCCGTTCTCTTTTTCAAGGCAGATGTCTCCAATACTGACGGCTTTGGACTGTCCGTCATTCCTCATCCTTACAGCACCGTAGTCCCCTGGTGTGTAAGATGAAAAGAAGTCTCTGCGAGATGTGGCGTGTATGGATGCGCCACTATCTATCACCCAACTGGTCTCGTGGCTGGCAAGATTCACAACATCTTCTTCATATATAATATGAAATTCTTTGGAGGTCTTTTCGGTGGTAGTGGCAACTCTTTCTTGATTAGAGTCGCCATCTCTCCTGGACTGCTCGTTCTTCAGTTTGTAACAGTCCCTTTTTATATGGCCTTTCTTTTTACAATAATAGCACTCAATATCTCTAGTTTTAGATTTACCTCGGTTCTTGTCTGGTCTACCTAGGCCTCGGCTTTTACTCCTCCCCATTCTGGTGTTCTTCTCCGTCACTAGAGCTTTTGAGGTTGAGGTTGATGCTGACTCCTGCATTCTCGTCCTCTTTTCTTCCTCGAAGATCCTGGTCTTTGCCATCTCCATAGTGACTTTCCCATCTGCGGCTGAATTGATTACCGTAGATCTGAACGTTTCCCAAGATTCTGGTAACGTATTAAGGAGTATTAAGCCATTTACCTCATCTCCGAAGTCTATGCCCAATCCAGACAATTCCTTCATGGTTCCGAGGAAATCGTTGATATGGTCCGCCACAGCTGTACCTTCCTGGTATTTCAAACCCATCATCTTCTTGATGTATTACAGCTTGTTGTTTCCAGTCTTTGCTCGGAAAAGCTCCTCCAGCTTTCTCCATAAGACACGTGCATTTATCTCTTCACTGACATGGTTCACGATACTGTCGTCGATCCACTGACGAATAGTACTGCATGTTTTCTGATGAAGATTAGCCCACTTTCCATCGGTCATACCTTCTGGTTTCTGCTCCAGAAATACCGATCCATCATAGTCCTTCACATACAGAAGGTCTTTCATCCTTCATCTCCATGTGAAATAGTTTGTACTGGTTAACAAAATCATTTTTCCGTTGCTCCCCTCCATCATAAAAATTCTAAGCAGAATTTCAAAAACCGGACCTCACCGTTGCGTCCGGAATGGCCGAAAATGGTGGAAATGACACTTCGTTTGTCAAAATCCGACACATGGACCAATTTGCAAATTCCAGAAATTACAGGGGTCACAGTGCAATTTCGAAAGTTCAGGGGCCGAAGTACAATTACGGAAAAGTTCAGGGACTATATTGTAATTTCCAAAAAGTTTAGGGACTAAATTGGAAATTTCTGAAAGTATAGGGGCTAAATTGTAATTTCTAGAAAGTTCAGGGACCTATATGAAATTTACCAGGCACCGATGATGTGGCAGCTGACTGGGCTGCTGACTGTGCGCTGACGTGGCGCTGACTGGGCGCTGACTGTGCGCTGACGTGGCGGATGACTGGGCTGCTGACTGTGCGCTGACGTGGCGCTGACTGTGCGCTGACTGTGCTTCACGTGGCGGATGACGTGGCGTCGTCTTCAACCTCAAGCTGGCGCGTGGATTGCGCGTCGGGCGCGTGGGCTTCTCTCTGTAAGGCGCGTGCGGCGCGTGAAGACGTTCTGGACCTCCGATCGATCGCCGGAAAATACCACCGTGCTCGTCTCGCCGTGAAAAGTCCGATGATGTGCTCAAAATCGATTTTTGACAACTTTCGTCGGAATCGACTTTCCGAACCGAAGCTCGTTTCCGAATTTCGGGATCCCTCCGTGGAACCGTAGCTCTGATACCACTTGTTGTGATTAAACACACAATAATAGAGGATAATATGAGAGAAAACTCTTCTTTTATATACTCACAAAAGAATTACAAAGCTTACGACTCAAGCTTTACAAAAAACTCTCACCAATCACTCTCACTACACTTTCACACATTTAGGGATATTGATAACTGATCATAAGGCTCTCTTTTATAATGCCAAAACCGTGTGAACAGTGTCACACGGTTTGGCCAACAGCTTCACACGTCTCTCTCTACTTTCGGCGCACACTTCTTTTGCTTTCAAAGTCTCTGTGCACTTTGTTTTCTTGTGCAACTTGCATGCACACAATTCAGCTGTTATCCAACAGTTACAATGGCCAATGTCTGAAGTGATGAACCAACAATCTTTAACCTTAATAGGTTATGAGATCGACACACACGTAATTCAACAAGATATGAATAATTATATACCAAAAGAAAAACTTGAGAATCTCTTTTTTAACATTCACTGTATCAAAATAAAGAGATGTTAGTACCGTTTAGTATAAAATTTGGTGAGTTTATAAGCTATCTTATACGTTCACTGCAATACTTATAAATTAACTTATACATTCATTCAATATCCCAGAAGCCGGAGTGGGAATCAAGTTGAACTCAAACTTTTGAACTCTATTGGATATCGCAGTGTAAACCCAATGAGTTGTGTTACTTCCATGAGAATCATCCAAATCAAACACTATTATAAACTCATTAATACTGAAACCCTCTATGCGATCCTATGACTTTATTCACACAATACATATACCTCAACCTTTCTTCTTCTATAGTCTCTTCATGAGCATACATGAGCAATTTTGAAAAGAGCTTATCAATTTTTATTATTATTTTTAAAATACATTTTTATAATAAATTAGTTTATAAATATTATACGATACATAAGCCTTTTCTCATGACCGAGAACCGAACTACGTCAAGCCAAGGTACCAAGTTTTACAACTAATGAAGTGAACACTGCTGGAATTTGCACAATCATGACCACATATAAGCTATTTTATATGCATAAATAAAATCTTCAACTAAAAGTAGGCCCGGTCGTGATTCGGTTCCCATCGGAACCGAAACCGCCTGGAATCGCCGGTTCCAGGAACCTGAATCACAATTTTGCGTATCGATTTTGATTCTGGAATAACAAAAAATAATAAATAATGAAATAAATATGAAATTTAATCAAGAAGATTTTTGATTATATTACTATTTCTATAGTAATATTTTTTTTTAAAATTTAATTAAAACTAATTTAATTTAATATATTTATTTTTATTAGTACTGTTCGGAATCAAAACCGCTAGTTCCGTTTCAAAACCGGAATTATAATTTTATGGTTCGATTATGAAACCAGAACCGTCGGGTCTAAAACCGCGGCCATGTGTAACTAGAAGGCATAGTGTTGATGAAGCCCTGACTTGACTTTTAAAATAGAAAGAAGAGAAATCTAAATCATTAGAGACTAAATTTGTCTTTTCAAATGTGATTTCGAGCATAGTATTTTTTTTTTCTTTTTAATTAATTATAAATTAAGAAACTGTTTAATCAATAAAGATTTGTATTTATTTATTTACTTATTTTGAAGAACCCATTTAATCGACAAAGTCTCCTAGAGGTTTGGCTTAATGATAAATAGTTTAGGATTTGATTGTCAGGTCATGAGTTCAAGTTTATGGGTAAATTTCTTGTAAAAATCTGAGATAGTCGAAATTTTACCTGATCTACTGAAATTCGGATCGAATAATTTAAAAGCGGGATTTCCAAAAGAAATTCTAATCAACAAAACAACTAAATATATTGGTTTATTTATTTATTATTCTTTAAAAAAAAAAAAAAAAAAAAAACAACTAAAAATAGTCTAAGACGTCGCTCTCACCCACCAATAAAACCAAACCAAAATAGTGAAATACCCATACCAAACCCAAAAACAAACAAGCCTAATGCAATCCACTAATAAATGCCAGGCTTTGACTGTGATTGTTTGCGGTCACAGCCTCATAATGCATTGTTGATTTTATCCAAATAAAAAACATCACAGCCCCATTCACTTTCACACGTCATCCACGTGGCATCGTGAAGAGAACTCACGATGGGATTGTAACAAAAGCACTTTTTTGATAAGCTCTTTTTCGTTTCCTAACAAACAACTCCTCCTTTGTCTTTGAAATATATAATATTGTTTTTGATAGATTTTGTGAAAAGTATGTAACGTGTAGAGTTAGGTACATGAGATCAATCTTGTTATGTCATTTGATAGAATATGTAGATTCATATTAACATGATGAGTTTCAACGAATTCCATAATTTAATTTAAATTTTAAAAAATTATTATGGGATTTCATGGTATCTCCTCACGTCTATTTTGATTTTTTATTATTGGGCTCAGATCTTTGTAATTCTTCTGAATTTCGAATATTATTTAAGATTCTCAAAACTTCGATGATCCATTTCCGATTCATTAGGCCCCCTAACAGAGTAGGATTGATTCCTGAGCTGATATGCCTAACACACCAAAATTCTTCTACCATTTAAAAATTAAGGCAAACATTGGTATCTTGTGAAAATAAAGATAGAAGTTATCATAAAAACCCCTGAGATTTAGCATAAATACGAATTAGTCTAATTACTTTAAGACATCCAATTAAAAAAATCCGTTAATGACGTTAATATGACTCATGTTCACAATTCACCAACCGTTGTTGATTTTTATAACCGGAATTATGAGTCAAACCGCACGAACCAACGATTAAAACATCTTCAAATATTATCGGAGCCTCTCACTCTTCTTCTTCTTCTTTATTTTATTTTTGTTTACTAAATTAATTTTTTTTTTCACGATTTCTATTTGATTCTCCAGAATTTCTCGTCTTCAATCAAGCCGGCTCAGTTCAATCGGGTGCGTTTTCTTTAACGTTGATTCTTTCAGTTAATATTTTGTTTGTCGCCGCACTGAATGATTCCGATTCTCCTTAAAGTTAAGATCCCAAAAAAAGCCTCGTTCCGTGTACACAAAAATTGCAATTATTTATAGCTTTTTATCTGGAAAAATTCCGAATATATTCCCTTTAAAATTTAAATTTTTTGACCCATGTTTCTGATTCAGGACTGTCTCTTTTAATTCGTCCAATCATAAGCGACGAACGCTGCGGCTGTTTTGATTGAAGATGAGGAGAATTGTGGGATCTGTTTGCCACTTTCGATCAGCCGTGAGGCATCGAAATTATGATTATTGGAGAAGTTTTACGACAAGACCGAAGTATTTGATGGAGAGTTATCGTAATTGTTCTTACAGAGTTGTTAATAATGCTGAAATTGAGAGAATTTTGCGTCCAACATTTATGATTTCCAGAGCTTTGTCGACGGATGCTGCTGCAAATGCTTCCATTGGAGGTAAGTTTTTGTTTTTGCTTCTGGGTATACGTTTTTATTACTGTTCATGAATGCTTCTGTTCCTTGGAGAAGTGCTTTTTTGAACCCCAGAAAGTGATTTAGGAGTGCTTAATGCAGTGTTTATTTCAGTTTTGTATTGATAGAAAAGTGCTCACTAGTGGAAAACAGAGCATGATTTTTTTTTTTAATTTATTATTTCTTTTTGTTTTGTTGGTTTATTGGGTTTCTGTGGGTTGGTTTCAGAAGTCATTAGAGCTGCTGCAGGGCCTCTTGTGGAGTATGAGAGAAGAATTTCTGCGGGTGAGCTTTTAGATGGTGATACCTGTCAGGTATGAAAAATTCAGAATTACCCTTGCCTGTTTGTTTGTGTTGAATTCAGCTTCACTTTCAATGAACTCATCATGGAACTACTCTTCGTTTTTATGTAAGATTGACCAGTGAATGAGTCAATGAGATACCTTGGGACCAACAAACAGTAGGGAAATTGGGTCCCATTTACTGGATGGTTAGTTTTAAATTGGTTGGACTGTTGATTGATGTTTCACAAGCTAAATTCCACTAGGACTGTTATATGATTTGTGTTAAGGTGGGGTGTATTGATAAGATAGCTAATAAATAAGTGGATTGTGTACTAAGTTTAAACAGAGACTTTTTGCAGTTAGGAACCTTAGGAGAACTTCAAAGACTGTATGATGAGCTTGTTGAATCAGCTGATGCCTGTAAGTTAGATCGCTATTCCTCTTCCGAGAAAGCTGGAAGGTAAATATTCCGTTTTCCTCTTATTTTGTTCATATTCCAACTACTGAATTACATTCTAATGGCAGGATCACCCTCTTGTTCATTTTGTGTAATTTTGGTGTGAATTTGCATAACACTTTGACAGTTAATCACCAATCTTTTTGTCTACAGGAGTAGGTGGCTGTGGTCTCGTTTACTGCCACAATCTTCATACTCACCTGTGAAAGGATTGTATCTTTATGGGGGAGTAGGAACCGGGAAAACAATGTTGATGGACTTGTTCTTCCATCAATTGTAAGTCATACATGCATGTTGTTGTTTCATATCTTTTAAGAAATTACTTTGCCATTCAGATTATTCTAGAATATGGAATTTATTGAAATTTGCGATTACTCTCATCAATGTTGACGTTGGGTCACCTGATAGCTGATGTTTATATCTTCAGGCCCTGCAATTGGAGGAAGAAGAGGATCCATTTTCATGACTTCATGTTGAATGTCCACAGCCGCTTGCAAGTAAGAAACCAGACACATTATTTTTTCCAGATTGATATGAATTCCTTAAAATATTTATTACCAAGAAAGAAAGAATTTTATTTGCCCAATTTAGGCTTCATGTATTTTTCATTAGATTGAAGAACAACGCCTGGAAAGCTTTTGGCTTGTCAGTCATTTTTTTTAATCCCAAGAACTAGCTATATTTTTCAATATTAGTGGTCAGGAGAGTTTGTAAAAACAGAACATAAACTTGACATGTGAATGTACTATTTATCCTTTGTGAATAAGTCCGATCCTGTCTTCTTGATTTTACATGGCACTTGATCATAGCAGATATGGAAGTGCACTCATGTCGAATGTTGAATTCTTGCAGAAGCACAAGGGTGTATCAGATCCACTTGAAGTTGTTGCAGGAGAGTTATCTGATGAGGCAATTTTATTATGTCTGGATGAGTTTATGGTACAGGGGTTATAACACCCTTTTCCACAAAAAGTAAAACGTATAGACTTATGTCTTGTAACACTAATATTTGTATTTATATTTGTTTGCTTTGTGTTTATTAGGTGACTGATGTTGCTGATGCATTGATACTTAATCGTCTTTTTAGACATCTATTTAGCAATGGCGTTGTAAGTGATAAACATGTCATCTACATTTTGTCTTTTCACTCTACACGGTATGAACCTGTATTTTTCTGATGGAAACTGACTTGGGGATTATATTTCTGCCCATGTTGGGATGCAAGTGTAGATACTGGTTGCGACTTCAAACCGTGCTCCAGACAATCTATACGAACGTGGATTACAGAGGGATCTTTTTCTACCCTTCATTTCCACTTTGAAGGTATGTATTTGGACTATACACGTGTATTTAATTTCCTGTAAACATGGTCAATCCCTGTGAATGTGCTAGGATACTTTTATGATTCTAACATTCTGTATAAATTCTATTGATTTGGGAACTTGTGTTGCTGTAGGAAAGATGTGTTGTCCGTGAAATTGGCTCATCAGTAGACTATAGGAAAATGACTTCGGTATGTTGTCATTTCTATCTTCCATGATTCAGGAGAATTTCATTCTGCTTTCAAGCTTATATTATAGTTCCTTTTTGTATGTTACAGTTTCTGATTGCTCTGTTTGTCCTTGTTCAGGCTCAACAAGGTTTTTACTTCGTTGGCAAAGATTCATCGGAAGTTCTGAAGCAAAAGTTTCAGGAATTGATTGGTGAACATGTGGCCGGTCCACAAGAGGTGGAAGTAGTAATGGGAAGGACATTGCAGGTGTGTGCTGATGTGTACTTTGCCACAGAATGTGTGAGGTGATAGTTATTGAAGCTTTCATTCTTGATTTCATTGTGTTTAGGTTCCATTGGGTGCTAATGGATGTGCATATTTTGAATTTGAAGAACTTTGTGACAAACCTCTTGGAGCTGCTGACTACTTTGGATTGTTCAGTAAGTCATTGCTGTCTGGGAGGATCTTGATTTGTTTATAGGATTACATTATCCAGACATTATGAGTTGGGATATGCGCTGTTGATGTGTTGAGTTTAACATTACGTACTTGTCCAGAAGATTATAGAATTAATTGTAACTCTGAAATATATGAAAAAGATCTTCTACATAATTAGACAATTATCACATGTCTACTTTTTCATCCGAAACGGTTGAAATATTTATTTCCTCCTGCAAATATTAGGCCTGGTTTTCTCTTTTCTCTGTGATAGATTCTTATACAGGTTTTCTTCTTTTCTTCTGTCAGAGGCTTTTCATACTTTGGCATTGGAAGGTGTCCCGATATTTGGACTTCACAATAGGACAGCAGCATATCGGTTTGTCACTTTAGTTGATGTATGCCTGATTTCTTCTTAATGGTCTGGTTGTTTTTGGACTTTTGTAATATCTTAAGTTTGGCCCCAACTCTTGCGTAATTGCTTGATCACTCTTTTTATAATCTGTTGTGGTTACAGGTAATGTATGAGAACAGGGCTCGCCTGTTGTGTACAGCCGAGGGTAGTCCTGTGCAACTTTTCGACAAGATAGTAACGATCTCCGACGCCCAGTATGTGGCACCTAGAACCTCTTCGAGATCTAGGAGAAACGATGAAGCTGATCTTTGTGTGGACAATGAATTGGGTTTTGCAAAAGACCGCACCATTAGCAGGTCACTTTTCAAAGATTCTAAAAGCCTCTGCATTTTCCATTTGGGAAATGATAAATAACAGGATACGATTAAAATTCTCGTATTATTTCAGATTAACAGAGATGAACAGCAAAGAATACTTGGAGCAGCATGCTGCCATGTTAGCCGAGAAGCAGCTCTCGCAGTCGCAGATGCATTACAACTACAAGCAATGATACCGGGAGTGAATCAGCATCAACATTGTTGTATTTTAATTGCCTTGAATGTTCGGCCGAGCAGGCAGTGGTGATCGGCGGCAACATAACAAGGTTATGCCAAATCTGATTGTTAAACGAAACATACTTTTAACTTGTGTTTATTCTATTATCATAATTTAACAAAATAAAGTCTATTTATGAAGGATCGTGTCTGTTGTATTTTATCAGAAATTAGTATAAATATTTCTTCTTTTTTTTTCCCCAGTTAATTCGGCAGTGTTTCTGCACATTGAAATAATTTCAAATTTGTTGCAAAGATATTGGCTTCTCTCTGTTTTTTTTTTTTTTGGGCATCTATCAGTGAAAGGCCATCTATTTTTCAAGTTTATAATCTGGGAATTAAATGTTTAGGCTTCATGAATAATAACTGAAATCTCAAGAATTGTTCACTAAATCTACGTCTCCAACCTCAAAGCGCTTGAAGATTTCACTATAACGTTAAATTTTTTGTTATGAATAAAAATACCAAAAATTTACATTAAAATTGGTCTATCGTTTTCATGAACTGGTCTACCAGTTTGAGGTTTCTGGTGGATTACAAACTCGTTGGAACCTTAAACCGATTTTGAAAATCTTGTATTTAAATCCTTAAATTTTGAAACTTTTAATATATTATAAATTAGTCCATGAGGCTTAACACATAATCGATTGGCCGGTTAGACAGTCCATAAGCCGGTTTAATCACCCAATAGGTAAGTTAGTCTAAAGACATATTCACCCAAGTTGTTCCCACGGGACGTGGCTTGGTGGTGTAGGGTTCAGGATCTGACTTTCAGGTCATGATTTCGAATCCAGTGAGTACGTTTCTTATAAGAGTTTAGGACATCCAGATGTTTTACCTGATCCGCTTAAACCCAGAAGGAATCATTTGGCGGTGGGGTTTCCAACGATTTCAAATATATATGTAATTAAATCATAATGTTCTTAATTATAAAAATATTGTGACAATAGATCATAAAATTCTTAATACAACATAACTTAACAGTAAATCCGAATTCTTTACCTTCAATCAGTGGCGGAGCCACTAAGGGCCAAGTTGGGCAATATATATACTAGAAAATCTAAATAATTAAACAACACCCATAAATATATTATTTATTAATTTTTTGAGTTGTATTTTTTAATATAATATGTAGGCCCAAGCCCAAATTAGTTAAAAAAAATTTCAATACACTTTTGCCTCAATCTTATTTCTTAAACATATCTAAAATAATTATATTTAATTTGTATGTGTATAGATAATTGACTATTTTTCATTTTAAATCCACTCATTTATGTGTTTTTCCATTTGCAAAAGAATAGAGATTCCATTACATTTAAATAAAAATAAAAATAAAAATAACTATATTTATACTTAGATTTGGTTATTGATCTTCTAATTTATTGATATATTTATAGTGATTCTTTTACTAAACCACATCGTGTATAGTTGTTATGTGTAAAATATTCACATATTAATATAAATATAATTATTTTGTATATATTTTGCATATATATATATATATTTTAGTTGTTCAAAGTACAAATATTGCGTTTTAGCACTAGGTTTTTAATAATTTAATTAAAAAAGTGATTAAATCTACAATAAATTAGCGGAAATTTAGTATATAATATACTATATAAACTTAAAATACATAATTTTGAAAATAAATTTTTACTTAAATTTTTAGAGTAAATTGGTATTTTTAGAAATTATGGATAAAAATATAATTATGAAAATTTTGGGTTAATTTATAAGTTTAGAAACTATGGGTTATTTCATAATTTTCAAAAATATAGGGATCATCTTATAATTTCAAAAAATATGTATGAATTCATTATATATTATTTTGGTAAGAAAAAAATTTAACCCCCACACTAAAATTTCTGGATACACCATGCCTTCAACAACTTCAAATGATTCCATCACTGAAGAAGACGGACTATGCACGACTAAAATGAATAGCTTATTAGCTTGCAAGTATTATTTGTAGATTTATTTTTCCATGTTGTGTGTTGTTAAGGAAGCTCGTTACAGTGAATTGGCTAAAGAATACAGTAAAGAACAAGTCCAGCTTGTACCAGATCAGTTCACCATTAGTCCATGTCAGCAGATGCAGTTACACAGCTTTTAGAATTAGTTACAAAGTTTGTTTTAGCTTAGCCAATAGTCAATCAGTATTATATAGTTAGTTATAGATATGTAATAGTATATATACTCTTGATGGTTGTAAAATAAGTAAGACAGATATATACAAATTCAGAGAACAAAAAAAGTCTCAGCCTTACAAATTCTTTCTGTAATTTTCTCAGTAAACAAACAACCTTTTCTTCTTCAATACTTTTCTTTCTTGGTATCAGAGCCAGTTCAATCAATCATGGCAAATGTTAATCACAATGCTAACATAGCATCTTCAATCAATAATCCTTCTGTTACGAGAAACACAGCAACCGCTGTTAATAACCTAACACTCAATCCAGGCCCTACAAATTTGTCCTTCACTTTCAATAATCCAATCAAGCTTGATAGATCCAATTATCTACTTTAGAGGACTCAAGTTCTTGCTTCAATTCGAGGCAACAGACTGGAAAGGTTCATTGATGGAAGCAGCACACCACCTCCTCGATTTCTCACAAGACGATCTGAATCTCATGAAGGAGCTGAACAGATTGTTGAGAATCCAGACTACCAGATCTGGATATCACAGGATCAGATTCTTCTTGGCTGGCTATTATCTTCAATGAGTGAAGGTATACTTGGCTTTGTGTTAAATTTCAGTAACTCGTATGATGTATGGCAGTCTCTAACAGTTTGGCACTCAGTCACAAGCCAAAGTCATGAATCTTAGGTCATTGCTTACTTCAACTAAGAAAGATGCTTTGAGTATTACTGACTATTGTTTGAAGATGAAAAACATCAGTGATAATCTTGCAGCAGCAGGCAGTCCTATAACTGAAAAAGACTTAATAATGCATATCCTTGATGGATTAGATACTGAATATAATGCACCTGCTACTTATGTCACTGGAAAGACTAGCACTGATGAGATGCATTTTGATGATGTGTATGCCATGTTGTTGAATCATGAAGCTAGGCTAGAGAAAGGGCAACAAACTGTTAATAATATAGCTAGAGGAAACTTTGAAGCAAACTTTGCTCAGAATAGAGGTGGTTTTAGAAGAAATGATAGAGGCGTAGTTTTGGTGGTTACAATAACTACAACAATTTTACATATGCTCCAAGAAGCCATGGTGTAGGCTGGAATAGTAATCTTGGGATGAATAGGAATAATTCTTATGGTCCTTTCACTAGAGGAAATCAAGGGAATTTTGGAGGAAGCTGGAATGGAAACACTGGACAACAAATGATGAATCAAATGTCAAGTAACTACAGGGGAAAAGGTCCACAGAATGCTAGTCCATACCAATTTGTTAATAATTTTGGAGGAAATATGAAGAGTGGTTCAAGTATATACAATAACAGTTTTTGCTACCGGTCCGATTCTGTTGTCAACTCTCTTTAGGACTATCTTTGAGATAACAAAAAAAAAAAAAATCCATATTTTTTTATTATATTAAAGTTCATCCACTCATAATTTTATGTAATTTTGTTATATTTTGCATAATCTTACGATTGTTATGATCTCATTGCGGGTTTCGTTAATTATAGTCTAATAAATTTTATAATTTTTATATTTTAATCCCATAATTAAAATCCCGATTCGGACAGGTGGTGACACAATGGAAATTCACGTGAATGAATCAACAATAATAAGACCTGCCCAAGAAACCCCTGCCTACGGATCATTGACTTGGGCATATTGATGTCTACATGTCACATCCCAGCTTGTGTATTTCTTCCGACGGCCAAATGATTCTTGCAGTTTCTTTAAAACTGATTTGCTGAAGGAGGCTTTGAGTTTAATGTTTCTTGCGCCGTTTTACCCCATGGCTGGAAGATTGTTTGAGTATGAAAATGGAAGATTTGAGATCAAATGTAATTAATGGTGAAGGAGTTTTGTTTCTAGAGGCTGAATCAAGTATTTTCCTTGATGATTTTGCTGACTTTGAGGAAAGCTAGCTTCAAGCTCATACAGCTTGTTCCAACTGTTCATGGCGCAGGTACAAAAATAATACTTGCGTTATTCTTCGTTTTCCTAAAATGATAAACATGCCAAAAAGAAAAAGAAAAAAAAAATATAATGACCATTGAATTTATCTTGGTTAAATCTCAATCCTTAAAAGGAGATAAAGGAGATTAGAGTGAAAGGATAGTAGCCCAACCCGGTTTTAAGTGCGGTGAAATGACTTGAAAGTATGACACACCACGTGTTAATGCATGGAACTACCGTATATCATTTCATTAATTCATGAACTGAGATGACACGTGGTGTTTCTATTAGCATTCCACGGATTTTTGATGGAGCCATCTTAGAAGTTGGTGTCCTGAATGATCCTGCATTCAACCATATCGATTATGACCAACCTTCTACTATTAATGATCCTGCTAAAAAATTTGTAACCAATATTTTCACTGTCACTTGATCAAATGAACACTCGATCTTAAAAAAAAAAGCTAAAAAAGACAAAAGAATAAAAAAGAAAAAAAAAAAAAAAATGGTGCAAACTTTGCTTCAGCTTGCAGTTTGCATAAGAGAGGTATTGAACACCTCTATAAATTTAAGCATCAAAATCGTATGGAAAAGCTTAAGGAAATCAAATATTTTTTTTCTTTTTAACATCTTAGATCCGAGCAATTAAATCTGTATGAATATCTTAACACCTAGTACCCTAAAGCCAACTGGTTTATGAGTCACTGACCCAAAGCTCATTACAAGAGTTAAATGTGTATTATTAATTTTTTTTTTTTTTTTTTGTATATAAATAAACTCATATTACCAAAAATATGTGATTCTGATACAACTTTAGGATAAAAATATTATTTTTTCAACATGACTTGTGAATATTGCGGGCATAATAAATTGATTGATATTCTGTCCTATGTGTGTATGGATGAATGGTAAAAAAACATAGGAGGATTTACTTATTTGATAATTTAAAAAGAAAGAAAATAATTACTAGCTTAAATAAAAAATTTTGTTTTTAGTTTTCTTTCAAATTATTAGGGACCTGTAATAAGCTGGTGTCTGGTTGGGGGGTATGATGAACATTAAAAAATCCACATTTATTAAAATAAAAATTAATCATTTTACACTTGTAGTTTCATTAATCTCCTTAATTCAGCACAATTGTGAAATAATAATAAAATTTATGTTATATATATATACTAGTTTTTGCACGTGCCTACGGCACGGTGTTACAGAATTAAATGATTTTATTTTTTAATTAAATGATGCCCGTGCCTACGGCACGGTGTTACAGTATTTGTCCGTGCCTACGGCACGGTGTTACAGTATTTGTCCGTGCCTACGGCACGGTGTTACAGAATTAAATGATTTTATTTTAACTTTCTATTTTTAAATTTGAAAATTTTTGACAATTTCCATCAATCAATTCACTATCTTTCTTCCAATTACCAATGAAATGATCTGGGCCATCAATTAAGCCACGTAAAGAGAGCCGTTGGATACACTCTCTTTCCTCCAACACCATTCTCCATTATTATATAGATATTTATTATAATTTATTTCTTGTGTAGGCAAAATACTGCTTTGGAAGCTAAACAATAAAAATGGATATGAAATATGAACTTCAGAACCCACAAATTCGAAAAGAGTGTGACAACTAGATTCAAATCGGATTTGAAAAATATTCATCGTGTTTAGATTGACAACAGAATGAGCTTATAATGTATTAAGCCACATGTATTTTATTATTATTAATATATATATATATAAGAATTATTCTAAAAAACAAGACAAAAAGACAAAAGAATAAAAGATAAAATAAAAAAAATAATTGGGTGGAAAGAAATTACAAACTTTGCTTGCAATTGCAAGCTTATCTTGCAATTTGCACCAGAGGTGCTCAACACCTTATCTAAGCAGCAAAATCTCATAAATATCTCTTGAGATTTTGTGAGATGAGCTATTATATGTATTTTTCTTTTGTAATTTACTTTTTATTAATAAAATTATAAGTGTTTTTATTTATATTTTGTTCTGTTAATTTATATCCTGCTGGAGTAAAAAGTGAAGCTAGTAATATGAAAATATAGCGATTTTTATTTATATTATATTTTATAAATTATGATTATTTTTTCAGATAAATTTGTAATTTTTCCAATTGATAGATGACTCTTGACTAGCCGTAGATAGTCCCCGATTAGCACAGATAATAATTGAATCCCATAAATATGAGAGAGTGAATTATTAAAAATCTGTATTAGTTATAAACAATACGATTTTATATGTTTTTGCATATTTAGTACATTGACATGACTAATTATCGACATGACGAATTATAAATATTGGCATAATTAATGCCTGATAATTATGAAATAAATTGATTGAGAAATAATTATAATTTATATGTTATAAAAAGTAAAAATTATTTTATATTTAAACTAACAAGAGTGGATCCCTTAACCCTACAATTTTATTTTATTAGTTGAATTATTATTTTATCCTATTAAATTTATTTCCTATGGATCGATCCCGGACTCACCTTGTTATTTTATTACTTCGACACCCTTATATTTGGGAGTAAAGAACCACTTTGTGATTGTGTCAATATATAATATTACTGTAATAAAACTACGGAGAAAACATGCAATGGTAATAAATGAATAAAATAGTAATCATAAAACAAACAAGGCAATGATGATAAAAACAGAATCGAAACCGCGTACGTCCGTTTTCATGGGATATGTGGAGTTGTGTCTCGAGTGTAAATCATATTACCGTCCATTCAGAGTCGGCTATGTAATCTACGTATGATTCCATCTTATACCACGAAATACAGACGGTCAGATTTTTTGTGTGATAATTGTATGTCCAGCCGGACATAGAGGATGTCCGGTCGGATATACGGTGTCAATAAACTGGAAAAATCAGATGTGGATTTAAGGTTTTAGGGTCTTTAGATCGTACCTCAAGCATTACTCGGCTCTGAGAACACATTTGAATGGATCTCTTGCTGGAGGGAAAGATTATTACTGTTTTTTTTTTGATTTTCCATGTTATGAGAAAAGTCAGTCAAGAGTCCAATCAAAAAGTCCCTTTGTTGTGTGCTATGATGCTCTTTTTATTGTGGTTAGGGCTTGATTAACAAGGAAAGAATCTCAACGGTTAAGGAAAGCGTTTAAGAAGGAAAGTGAATCGGTTTTATGGAAATTAGTAAATAAAGAAAAAGATCGAGTCATTCTGTAAAATTGGAAACACGACTCATATCTGGCCAGACTTTAAGAACATCCGGTCAGACATCACAGTTTATACCCTGCTGGACATACATGAACTATGGCTTTCATAATTTTTGGGTTTCTTTCATTTCTACTATTAAATCTTACAACTTTCCCGAATTTTCAGGTGTGTTCCCATAAGAGACTCATAATCGGGCTATGTGAAAAAATACAGTGTATACAGTGGCGATGATTGTGCGCTGATGTTACGATGATTGATCGTCTTCAACCTTCAGCCGGTGAGTGGCGGCGCATGGCGAGCTTTTGTCTGGCGTGTGAGCCTTTCTTCTGTGTTGGTTTGATAGCCAGAAAATACCGTCGTGCTCGTCTCGACTTGAACAAGATGATGATATGTTCACAATTGATTTTTGATAACTTTCCCGAAACTCGAATTTTTCGAACCTAGTTCAGTTCTTCGGTTGTACGACCCCAACATATTACCAAAGCTACTGATACCTTGTGATTATCTGATCACTGAAGAGTGTTTTATGAGGAAAACCGAATTCTATTACTTCTAGAACATAATTTACAAGAGATTACAAACTCTTTATACTCTCTAAGCTCTCTTATTTGAAGCTTACACTCTTATTGAGATGGTTTGAGCTCTCAAATGAGCTCACAATTTATAACAAAATTCTTACTCTGCAAATTCAAAAAATAAATAATAATAATACCGAAAATTTACTTGTAATTTTACATCAAAAGTCAAGATTCACCGAAAGGTACTTGGCAAAGGTACATGAATGCAGTTGGACCTTTCATTTCCCGATATTATTTTAGTCCAGAATTTTGTCAACTTATTAGGTGAATTACCGTCTGACTAAATATATTATAAAGGGAAATGCACAAATAATATAAAGTTGATTGTAAAATTGACCAAATTGGAAAGCTTGGTTTTGTTTTTTTTTCAATGTGTACACGAATTAAAAATTTCTCAACACAAAACTTTGTCACTATTTATACGAAGTCCAGTTATCCGAAATGAATCACAAAAAATTCACAAGTCTCAGAGGCCACAAGAGAATATGGGTACGTTCATTTCTTCTTCCTAATGATTTGCTAGTTTCATTTGTCTATCATCATCCTACTCTTATTTATGAGTGCATAACCTAACCACAAAATTAGAGCGGCCTAGGTCACCCTAAGAGCCATCTTGAGTTATCCTAAATTTTGAGTGACTCTTAAATTAGTTCTTAAAATAAAATTCTCATCAATTTATATATTTAAAGTTTGAAATTTTGTTAGATTTGGAAATTTTGAATAAAATATTAGACATCAGTCAATCGCATTTGTCAACTCTCCCATGACTACCTTTGCGACCTCGAAATTACAAAAAAAATGATATTTTATATTAATGTAAAGTTCATCACTCATATTTTTACGTAATTTTATTATATTATGCTCAATTTTATAATTGTTTTATTATGTTCCCATTACTAGTTTCGTTAATTTCACACATTTTATATTATAGTCTCTATCAATTATATAGTTTCTATATTTTGATCCCATCAAATTAAAATTCTGATTGCGACATTAACGTACAGGTGGAGGTGGTGACACAATGGAAATTCACATAATTGAATCAACAATAATACGACCTGCCCAAGAAACGCCCAAGCATTGCATACGGATCAGTGAGTTGGACATATTGATGCTTACATGTAAGGTCCCAGCTGTGTATTTCTTCCGACGGCCAAATGATTCTTGCAGTTTCTTTGAAACTGATTTGCTGAAGGTGGCTTTGAGTAATGTTCTTGTGCCGTTTTACCCCATGGCTGGAAGATTTGTTGAGGATGAAAATGGAAGATTTGAGATCAAATGTAATGGTGAAGGGGTTTTGTTTCTAGTGGCTGAATCAAGTATTTTTCTTGATGATTTTGCTGACTTTGAGCAAAGCTTCAAGCTTATGCAGCTTGTTCCAACTGTTGATCACACAAAAGATGCATCATTTTATCCACTTTTCATGGCACAGGTATAAAAATAATACTTACCTTCTTCTTCCTTTTAATAAAATAATATTATCTTTTCAAAAATGATATATTCACACATATTTTTACTTAAAATTTTACAAATTCTTTTACTGTAGCTATAGTGATCTACATTAAATCATTGTAGCTACAGTGAGAGAGTAAATAAAATTTTAAGCAAAAGTGTGTGTAAGTGTATCATTACTCTCATCTTTTTATTGTATATATTGTGTGTAGATAACACGTTTTAAGTGCGGAAGTGTTTGTCTTGGAATTATCACACACCACATGTTAATTGATGGAACTACAGTATATCATTTCATTAACTCATGGGCTGAGATGACACGTGGTATTCCTATTAGCATTCCACCGAATTTTGACCGAGCTATCCTAGAAGTTGGGGTCCCGAATTACCCTGCATTCAACCATATCGAATACGACCCGCCTCCTATCATTAATGATCCTGCTAAAAAATTTGGAACCAATATTTCCACTGGTATCCTGAAACTGTCACTTGATCAAATGAACATTCTTAAAGAAAAATCTAAGAAAGATAAGGGATCTACTGTCAAGTACAGCAGGTTTGAGATTCTAGCTGCACATATATGGCGTTGTGCATGCAAAGCACGTGGGTTACCTGTTGATCAAGCTAGCAAGTTAAACATTCCCACTTCTGGACGTTTTAAACTGAACCCTAAAATCTCATCTGGGTATTGTGGCAATGCATGTTTCAGCACTACACCAATAGCCATATCAGGTGATATTCAATCTGAATCCTTGAATTGTACGACAGAAAGGATTCATAGAGCACTTAAGCAGATGGATGGCAAGTATATGAAATCAGCACTTGCTTACCTAAAGCAACATCCTGATTTAACAACTTTAATGCAAGCCGGCAACATAATTAATTGCCCTAACCTCATGATAACGAAATTAGCAGACATGCCTTTTTATGATGCAAATTTCGGATGGGGAAGGCCTGTGTTTACAAGGCCTGTTGCAGGTTTGGACGGAATGGTGTGTATTTTATCAAGTCCTGACAATGATGGGAGCTGGTTGGTTGTTATAGACTTGGAAACTAATCACTTACAGCTCTTCAAGAAGTTCTTTTATGACATTTTCTCTTAATGCAAGAATCTAATATCTGGGTATTGTTACTTGTGATTTCGTTTGTCTATTGGCTTATGTGTAGTAAAAAAATCTGAAACGTGTTTCCTTTCTTCATAATTCATCCTCTTGTAATACTTAAAAAAATTTATACTTTTTTTTTTTTTTTGCAATTTATTACGCTCTATATTAAATACTGGAGTATTATAGATTTAACTAGCACTATAAGAAAATGAACTTATAATGGATTAAACCACACACGTATTTATTATTATTATTATTATTATTACAAAAAAAAAAACAAACAAAAAAGATAAAAGAAAAAAAGACAAAAGACAAAAGACAAAAGACAAAAGACAAAAGAAAAATAATAATAATAATAATACTAATTATTATTATTATTATTATTATTATATTATTATTATTATTATTATTATATTATTATTATTAAATAAAAAAGTCAAAAGAATAAAAAAACAAAACAAACAAAAAAGGCAAAAATAAATAATTATAATTATTAATATATATATAATATATATATATAATATATATATATATTATATAATATATATAAAGAAAACACAACAAAAAAAGACAAAAGAATAAAAGAGAAAACAAAAAAGAAAAAAAAAATGGTGCAAACTTTGCTTCAGTTTGCAATTTGCACAAGAGGTACTGAACACTTTTATAAATTTAAGCATCAAAATCCCATGGAAAAGCTCAAGGAAATCAAATATTTTTTTTCTTTTTAACATCTTAGATCCGAGTAATTAAATCTGTATAAGTACCTTAATTAACACCTAATATCCTAAAGTCAACTGGTTTATGAGTTACTGGCTCAAAGCTCATTATAAGAGTTGAATGTGTATTATTAAAAAAACTATTTTTTTTTTGTTTATAAATAAACTCCTATTACCAAAAATGTGTGATTCTGATACAACTTTAGGATAAAAATATTATTATTTTTTTCAACATGACCTAAGAATATTGCGGGCACAATAAATTAATTGATACTTTGTCTTATGTGTGTATGGAAGAATGATAAAAAGCATATGAGAATTTACTTATTTGATAATTTAGAAAGAAAGAAAATAATTACTAACTTAAATAAAAATGTTGTTTTTGTTTTCGTTCAAACAACTGGGGACTAGTAATAAGCTGGTGCCTGGTTTGGGGGTATGATGAACATTAAAAAGTGCACATTTATTAAAATAAAAATTAATCATTTTACACTTGTAGTTTCATTAATACCCTTAATTTAGCAAAATTGAGAAATAATAATAAAATTTATGATATATATATATATATATATATATATATTTATTATAATTTTTATTTCTTGTGTAGGCAAAAATACTGCTTTGGAAGCTAAACAATAAAAATCCGAAAATAGTGTAACAGCTAAATTCAAATCGGATTCAGAAAACATTCATCGTGTTTAGATTCACAACAAAATGAGCTTATAATGTGTATATATATATATATAATATAATATATATATATATATATATATATATATATATAATAATATATATATATTATAAAGAATTATTTAAAAAACAAGACAAAAAAATAAAGACAAAATAAAAAGACCAAAATGAGCTTATGCAGCTTGTTCTAACTGTTTTTTTTTTTTGAATTATTACAAACTACATATATTACAATATGCTATCAACTGGGATTCTAGATACATATAATTATAGTACTGCCCAGAATCAACCGAGACGTAGCTCGGGACTTACAAATTCTAAATCAGCCAAGACACAGCTTGGGAATCAACTCCCATATAGGAAAACTTCATGTCTCTCACCAAGTGAGAGACATGGGTTACCAATGAGGCCACTACCTCATTGGCAGCTTGTTCCAACTGTTGATCACACAAAAGATGCATCTTTTTATCCACTTTTCATGGCACATGTATACAAATAATACTTACGTTCTTCTTCGTTTCATAAAATAATATTATCTTTTTATTGTATTGTGCTTAGGTAAGTGCGGAATGCTGACATATTTGGCATTTTGTATATCGAATATCTTGATTATCCGTTCAATATTGAAAGTTCATAATTATCTTAAGGTTTTGACCCTATGCGAAATTTATCACAATTAACTAAAAATATTCCTAATGAATATGTCTATGGATTAATCAAATTAACAACCAACCAACAAACCTTAAGTCTACGCAATTACAGATCAAACCAGAATGCCCAAGCTATAAATAATAATACATAAAATAAATATCAACCACACAAAATCATCACAAGTATTTTGGTGACGAAGTGGAAAACTCGTGCGAGTAAAAAATCACTCCAGGTATCTTGGCTACCAGCCCAAAATCCACTATATGAGAAAAACTTGCAATGATGGTAAAATACCTTTGGCGGCAACTCCACCGACTCTAGTACCTCTAGACTGCAAGAACTTGAAGAAATCCTCGAGCTACACCTCACGGTTTCTCCAGAACCTCTGAAGTCTCTGAGCGGATCAACTCTGCAAGCACGCCGGAACTCCGACTACCAATCTTCAACCTTGAGAGTATTGGGGTTTTGGCGAAGGGCGCGGCAGAAGCGCGGTTCAACGAAATCGTAATTTTAAAACTTTTTCAAATTACCGAACAAATTATTCAATATTTAATATGAATAATTTATTCATATTTCACCTAAAAATTACATTTATTCGATATCAAAAACGACATAAATAAGGTAGAAACTTCGCGAAACTTTTACCAAAAAATATTTTTCCGTAAAATGACGCAAAACGTATTTTTGACCAAACCGACCACCCAACACTTATGGGGACTGCCCAGGTCAACCCCAATAGTGTTAGGGTAGTTCATGGGCTGTCCGAACAATGACAAATTCACTGTTTGGGCAGCCGTCACCCGGTTGGCTCAAAAGTCACCCGGTAACACCGTTTTCGCTTATTTCAACTCCGAAATAATTTCCGGAAATTGTTCCAACACCCAAAATACATCCAATACATTTATAAGACATTATTTTCATCACCGAAAATAGAATTATTCCAGATCTCCAGAAGAAACCAAAAAATGTCAATTTTCATGCTTTAAATCCAACTTTTTCAAGATTAATCCAATTAATCAAAACACCAATCAAAGTCACCACACATGAAGCACCCAAGAACAATTATAGACATTACAAGAGTGGTCATAACACTCTAGAATGGAAACATATCATCAAATGATTAAATTGGATAATAATTACACTAATATCACCTGAATCTACTTCACACATGCACATAAGCTTCCAATTCATCCACCAAAACCAAAAGCCTAAAAATATAAGAAATAAAGGAACCCTAGAACCATTCTAACAATTCAAGAAAATAAGAAACAAATTTCCAAGCTCAAGAAGATTTAAGATTACTTTTTAATCTCCAATTTCCTAAGGATTTTTCTTGAATTTTCCTTCATTTTCTTCATAATTTGATCAAAAAATTTAGGGCTTTTTCTCTCTTTAGGTTCGGCCATAGTGGAGTCCTTATGAAAGAGAAAACAAAAATTCCTAATTTATACAACTTGATCTGCCGACTTTGAAGGGCAAAAAGGTCATTTTTATAATTTAAATCAATTAAATATACTAAGCTTTAATGTTAACAAATCAAATTTGTACACATTAGGCTTAGTAAAATCATGCCAAGTGTTTCAATAATAATTAAACACATTTCATAATATTTATGAAATATGGATATTATTTAATTATTCAAATATTTAACAATTAAATATCTAAGTAATTAATTAATATAATTATTATAATATATGTATTTTTTATTTACATTAAACAACAAATACATATATTAATGACATGTGTCAAAATCTCATTTGACCATTAATTAATGTGTATCTAATCGAATTATGTATCAAATACAAATATACAATAATTATTAAATGACCGAAATCCCTTAATGCATGTGTTATTGTTTAACCGATTAAACGATTCGAATTAACTCATTTAATCCGATGAAGTATTATGAATAATCTGTATTATTCATATCGTGTTGCCCAAGTACTCAACGAGTATATTTCATATTGTGAGACTCTCTAAGTTTAGGTTTATCCATCACGAAATTCAATTTCGTGTCCATAATTCACCCACTCATGAATTATGACGACCACATATAATCTCGCTAAACTATGCAAGTCGAGATCATTGCATACGTATAATCCCTCCATCACAGGCGATCCATATTATACATGAGATATATATGAGAACGTCAAATCATTTCGGTATAATATAGTCGACTTTCAATTTATGATCTCTAAATAACACTCGGAACTGATTTATGAAGTTATACCACGGTCATGGATTTAATTACTAGATCGCAAACATGTGTAGGATGCCTATGTCATTTACACAAGACTGACAGATTCTAACTTGATACGCACTGGATATCATGAGCATCAGTCCACATCCAACGAACAATCGGAGGTCTGATCTAAATAGATCGGTGACGTGACTGCCATCAAAGTGTGGAGGATAAATCATATATCTCATTGTGGTATCTCAAGTCGAAGGACCACTATGCTCGCTTAACTCGAGAAGATTCATATTGACGTTGGTGTACCGTCTATTAGGAAATCTTCAGTGAGTCGTTCAGTGTCAATCAAATAAACACAAACATGTCTATACGAGTCTCCCGAGACTGATAGTTCATTGGGATAAATCATCGGACCAAGTCATGATATACGACATGTACTGGTCTCGGTGGTTTTTACTAACCGACCCGTGTTAGTAAATCTTAACCATGAACTTTATTTAAGGATATACATCTTATAGTGCGCTTCCCAATGTCAATTACAAACTATGTTGTAACTGCGCACTATATTGTAAATCCTAGGGTGTTTGTCTAATATACACGTATCACTAAACTAGATTTAGTTTCAATCTAATCGTATTTGAATATTCAATCGTAATTAGATCGAATATGTGTATAAAAGATAAGAAATGCTACCAATAAATAAGTAATATTATGGAAAATAGAATTGCACGTATTTATGAATCGAACATAAATACGATCCGGATTGGCACTCTGAGCACCACCCTAATAGAGAATTCTGAAGGTTTAGGTTATTGAGTTTTGATGTGTTGATAGTTTAACAAATATCAATCTCACCACAAATAAAGAAGATAATAAAAGCAAATAAGTCTTCAATGTGAGAACAAGAAGATTGAAGACTAAGAATGTGTTTAGGATCAAGATAATATGTTTTCAACACTTGTGAATGTGGCTCAATGTTTGTTTATATAGGTAGGGTAAACGAAAATGGTTTCCTAGTGTTATTTTAGCTTTAAAACGTGCCTAAAATATCCTACTTACGCACATATGTTCGAACGCACTTCAAACACAACTCAAATGCAAAGTTTCTGCCTCAAAACATTTGAACGAAAATACGAATGCCACACGAACGCGGGTGCGGATTGGTTTTCATTTGAAACTTAAAAACCTTGTAAATTTATCTTCACTTGGTCAAATCATGAGTTCTTTATATGTACGCGATCATCTTCGAGTCTGCTTTCCAATGCAACTAACCTCATGTCAATTAGAGCTCTAAATCTTCTGAAATATTCAAAAGAGTGAACATCACTCAGATAACTCCATCAGATTTTGTTCAAATACTTATCCAATTGCTTTGAGCTCTTCAAGACTCATTATAACTCAATTGAACTTGTTTTATTACAGACATTACCAATAATAATGGAACTAACAAATATAACTCTCATGTGAAAGCCACGACCCTTTTGTTATGTCTGTCCCGAACTATTTGCATTCCAAAAATCTGCTGAGCTGGTTCTAAGTCTTTCATGTCAAAAGACGTAGAGAGTTCATTCTTCAACTGACTGATCTTCACTACATCTTGTCCAACAATCATTATGTTATCTACATATAGTAGAAGAGCAACGAAATTTCAATTCGGAAACCTTTGAATATAGACACACTGGTCTGCTGCAGTTCTTTTGTAGCCTTTACTCACCATGACCTAGTCAAACTTCTTGTATCACTGCCTTGGTGCTTGATTGAGGCCGTGCAAACTCTTCTTCAGCTTGCAAACAAGGTTCTTTTTTCCTGAAATTTTGAAACCTTCTAGCTGCTCCATGTAGATTTCTTCATTTAGATCACCATGAAGAAATGATGTCTTAACATCAATTTGTTCAAGCTCTAAGTTCAAACTGGCTACCAATCCTAGGATAACTAGAATTGAAGCCATTTTTACAACTGGTGAAAAAATATCATCAAAGTCGATTCCTTTTTTCTGTAGGAATCATTTAACTACTAATCAGACTATGTGTTTCACCACATTTCTGTTGCGTCTTTTTTTAGCTTGAACACTCATTTGTTCTCCAGTGCCTTCATGCCTTGCGGGAGCTTGACTATCTCATAAGTGTGATTTTTCTGCAGAGATTTCATTTCATCATGTATTGAGTGCAGTCATTTTCCTTCGTCTTTATGAGATACAGATTCCTTGAAACTTTCTGGCTCTCCCTCGTCAATAAGCAAAATATAATCAGATCATGAGTATATGTTTGATGGAATCCAGCCTCACTCAAATCTTCATACTGGAGGTTCACTGGTTTTTAGAGGTCTGTCGTCATTCAGATATGTGGGTGATTGTGTAGCCTCTGATGGAGTGGGTTGCAGCTAGGGATGACAAAAAAGCCTGGGCCCGGTCCGGCCCGCCTGGGATAAAAAAATCATGGACCGGGCCTTAGAAGTAGAGGTCCGGCTCGGGCCCGAGCCCGAGCCGGGCTTAGAACATTAAGCATGGGCTCGGCCCGGTCCAGGCTTACAATTTATATTTTATATTATATATATATATATATATATAATTTTTTATTATTAAAAAATCGGGTTGGGCCAAGCCTAGACCGAGCCCGAGCCCGAGACGGGTCTGCCTGGTAACAGCTCGGGTCGGGCTTTTCCCAGGCCCTGACTTAAAAAAAAGTTCCTGAGCTTTAGTCGGGCTTATCAAAGCCCGGGCCCGGGCTCGAGCTCGCCCGTTGCCAACCTTAGTTGCAGCTCCCCTGCTCAACAATATTTTTCTCCTCTGGTTCTGCTTCTGGCATATCATGCACCCCATCATTATCTGTGGCCATCGTATTGGTGCTGGGGCTGTGTCTGGATTTGCATCACAGGTTGATGGATCAGGCCGAGTTTTAAAATACTGTTACAAAATCAAGAATTAAAAGATTTTTATTATATATAAATTAGTTATGTAAATGAGTATTTTCTCATTAATTCCAATCCATTAATTTACCACACAAAAATTAATGTAATGATACTTGTTCATTAATTGACAAGGAAGTTTTAACAATTTTTAATTATAAAAAACACATGATTTATTGGACTAAAAAAACATGATCTCTAAAATTCTTACCAAGTTTCCTATTAAGTGTCAAAAGACAAACTCCATGCATGTATAGTCATGCCGCAATTGTCAACATTCAAAACTTAGACATGCAGATGGTGACAGAACAGGCGTGGGTCTGGTTCAAATAAACACAACTTGACAGACCGAAGGAAAAACCAAAACGAAAACGAAAGCTGAAAATAAAAGGAATAAAAGAGACATTGAAATCGGGCTCCTATATCAATTGATATGAAATTTGATTCGGTAAAGATAAAATCCGTTCCAACATCTCTTAGATCCTCAAAGAATTTGTCATTAAAAACTCCTATTTAGATTGCCTCAAGTGAA
>SKCR01045321.1:0-52537 GCA_019454045.1 Zanthoxylum bungeanum
ATAAATAAAGTTGGGAAAGCATTGGAAGCAATTTGGGGCTAAAATAGAGAAAAAATGACAAAAGGGGAATTCGGTAATTTGGCCGCATCGCGATGCCAGGACCCTACGTGTCGTGACGCCTAACTTGCACCAGACATGCTAACGTGTGCCGAGGGACACGTGTCAGAATCTGAGAAATTGGACTTGCTAACGTGCGCCGACCTTGCTAACGTGCGCCGTGCCACGTGTCATCATCACAGAAGATCAGCTAAAATGCGCCGTCTGCCACGTGTCGAAATCTCATTGGACAAAAGCAATCGCGTGCCACGTTTCTAGTTGTCATTGGACCGAATCACCGGTGAATCACATGCTGCCACGTGTTAATCTCTCATAGGACCAATCCTAAACGCGTGCCACGTGTCAGATGATCATTGGACCGAAAGCTCAGCCAATCACCGTGTGCCACGTGTTGTCTTCTCATTGCACCACCTTTACCACGTGACACGTGTCATCACCAGATTCTGCCGACAATACGCGTGGTCAAAAGCGGCGTTGACTGAAAACGCGTGCTGGCGTCGCGACGCCAGAAGCCGAAACTGCCTATAAATTCAGCTCCTCTTCACTTCATTTGGTGTGCTTTCCTTGGGATTTTTTCCTTGATTTCATAGGAAGCATCTAGTTTTGTAATAATAAAATTATGTATTTTTATTTTTAGTTTTTATTACTGCTTTTTATTTATTTACTTTATGTTGCAAGAAACAGAGCAAATGGAGGAGCAAATGTCTGACCTTAATAAAGATCCAGAGCATTCCGGAGAAACATCGCTGTTTTGGGGAGTACAAATCAAAAATATCGCCCAAAAGCTTGACATAATGGAACTCTCATTCCAATTCAAGCACCATACGAGACCTTCTGATTTTCTTTCTTTCTTTGCAGGAACCACTGGAACAACAAGGAGCAAAAAGGTGGCACAAGCACTAAATATGACAAAAATTTTTCTGCTACCTTACCGTTGGAAGAGACCCTTCAAAAGCAACGCTCACGGGATTGTCTTTAATCGGACATCTAAAACGACGTTGAAACCTCCTTAACAGATGAATTTCAGTCACGTCTGGCTGAAGACGTAAAATTTAGCGTTAGCAGGGAGGTAACCCATGCAATTTGTTGTAATTTTTATTTTCATATTTTGTGTATACATGTTGTAGAGTTTTTAATTTTGTGTGTTATTTATGTAGGGAAAAGCACAAACGGAGCATTTTAAGACATAAGGAATGGTGTTTGGCAATCACAAAGATGGAAATCAATTCATTAGCGATGGCTAAGTAAAGAATGAAATCTTAAGACGCATCCTAATGGATTTATATACCAAACAAGTGACGTATTTGACCGGCGTAATCACACACGTTAAACGCAAGCGCACGTATCGTTCAAGTAGTATAAAATATCGATCCCACGAGGACTTAATTCCTACTGTTGTTATTAATTGATGATACTATTTATTTACAAATATATAATTAAAGGAGAAGTGAATTGATTTCTTGAAATAATCTTGATTTGTAGAGATGCTAAATAAATAAAAAGACAAAAGAAAGTACTAAGGAAAATAAAAAGACTCAAAGATCTAGGGTTGTTAATCTTTCTAATATCAATTAAAAGATGAAGTAGTTAAATCATAGTTGGGTAAATTATTGAATTATTAATCTGGAACACTAAATTATGTAAAAGCCTATTTCGAATGATCATTTACAAATACCTAGTATAATTCAATTGAACCATATGTCTATGTCAATTAAATTACCTAGATTCATTAAGGTTAAGTTCCAATTATGACTACCCCGCCAGACAGGTATATGTCTATCATGTAAGGAAATCTATTAAAGGGTTATCTATCCTTAAGGAAGATCGTGGATTGTTGAGACTAAGGTCTTAAACTTAAAATCCCTATGTCTAGTTCATTTTAAGTTTAACTAATCAATTTTATTAATGGCCAGTTAATAAAAAGGCATTAAGATTATGACTCAGTAAATAACTCTTTAATTACCCAAATTATAATCTAACTCTTTATAAACCGGTGATATTAGATTTATCACAACCCTAGATATTTAATTTAGTTACAACGCATAATTAAAACTAATAAAAACTTAAAAGACATAAAATGAAATTGCAGAAAGTAATTAAAATAAATAAATGAAATGCTAAGGTAAAAGGAAATAACTTCTACTATATACTATTTAGATATCTCCCATAAAATAATAATATATTAACTTGTGATATTTTAAACCAACCGTCCAGAATGGCGGTATCCTGATTAAGTCAAGTTAACCAGATTAAATTAAATAACCAACCGTCCGGAATGGCGGTATCCTTTATTAATCTGATTTTAAATAGTTGATATATCATATTTTAAGGGAGATTAATCTAAAAAGCAATAGTAAAAGAATTATCTTATTACCTCAGCATGGAGAGGTTACCCCCTCATGGATGGATAGAATTACTACTACAAAGCGTAAATAAAACTGAATAAAAGAAGCAAATAAGAAGAACTCTCTTTTATTTATAAGGATTTCAGAGGAAGAGGTACATTTGAAACTAAAAATTCGAAATCTATTTATAGGCAAAAAAATCTAATTTTTTATTATTATTTTTCTGATTTTTATTTTTTAATTATTTTTCTGATTTTTATTTTTTTATTATTATTTTTTTTGGATCGCTGAATTTTCGACACGTGGCATGGTGTGCTAAAAATGACGGCTCGTTGAATCTTTGACATGTGGCATGGTGGTGCAATTACCAAAATACCCTCGGTGTCGGGACGCCCAAAATTACCAAAATACCCTTTTCGCCAAATTTCACAGTTTTGCTCCAAATCACCTCCAGAATATCTTGAAACTTTATTTTGGTGTCGGGATGTCCAAAATTACCAAAATTTGTGTCGGGACGCCCAAAATTACCAAAATACCCTTTTTGCCAAATTTCACCAAATTTCACAGTTTTGCTTCAAATTACCTCCAGAATGTCCTGAAACTTTATTTATCTACAAAATAACACAAAACACATCAAAATATTCACAAAACTCAAGAAACTATACAAAATATTAAGTTAAATGAGTGGGAAATAGTGATACATTTATCACTCATCACACCCCCAAACCTAACATTTTGCTAGTCCTCGAGCAAAATAAAATAACAAAGTAAATTTAACTAAGCCACTTTCGTAGGGATCACGATTGCATTTAGCATATGCAACAAGCCTTTAAACCCCTAGGTGTCCCTAGTGGACGAGATGTAGTCTCGTGAGGATTTACAGCAATGATACCCACAAACATTTTATAAAAGTAAAAAGGAAGTGAAACTAATGCACACAAAAGCAAAAAGATAAGAGAAAATAGAATAAAGAAGTTAGTGACTAATTAGGTGAAACTTCTACTCCAAGTTTATTAGTTGTTTTATTTCATCTAAATTACTGAATAAGTAAATTCTCCGATTATATTTACCATTCTTCATATACACAGCCAACATAATATTAAACAAGTCATTTCGCCCATAACAGTCATAAGTGCAGTTGATAAGAGAATAATATTTTTGTCCTAAAGTTTTATCAGATTTCACACCTTTTGTAGTAATGGAATAAATTTTCTGATTTTTCTGATTTTTTCTTTGATTTTTTTTTTCTCTATTTTTTATTTATATACAATATCTTCCATCTATGTAGCGAGCTTTAGGTCGGTGACTCCCAAACCAGTTGGCTTTAGGGCATCAGGTGTTAAGACACCCCTAAGGACTTAATTACTCAGACTTCAGAAATATATATTTATTTTCTATCATCTTTTTGATCCATGTAGCGAGTGTTGGGCCAATGACTCCCAAACCAGTTGGTTTTAGGGCACTAGGTATTAAAATACCCTTACAGACTTAATAACTCGAATCTCAGATGTTTTATGTTTTTTTTTTTTTTTATTCCATCCTTTTTTTAGATGTTTCCTCCAAATGAACTAGAGCACTGAATATTACAAACTTTTCAATTTTTAGCTTATGACCGTATGTTACTATGCATGTTGATAATATCTGCCAATTAAGTATATGAAGATCCATTTTAGTCAGTTTTATGGAGAACTTACAGATTAAATAATTCAAAAGTGAATAAACAAAAATTAACTTGTTTTGAATTAGGTTTGAAATACGTCTCAGGAGTGGAAATTCCTTACACAGCTATTTCTTACCAATTTCATCTTTTTAATCAACATAACAACCACATATTTCTACTAGTCATAAAACTATAATTTACATGTGTTTTTTTTTTTTTTTTTTTTTTTTCAAAGGCTCTTGCTGACGAAGGATTGTTCACAATTAGGACTCCCCACTCAAGGGTTCAAGCGACCAAGTGAACGCACCTTTTTTATACCTTATGGTACGTGCCAACAAATTTATAGTGTGTGACTAACTGTCGAATGGACTTCCCGTTGTAGATTCCCCAGAGGGAAGGTGGAGCGAGGCTCACTTAAGTACCCTAGCCCCTTAGGCTCTTATCGCTTGTTGTCAGGAATAAACAACGAGTCCTCCAACTAGTCTGTCACAACACGCTACAAGTGAATGATTATCTAGGTGCCTCCACAGCTTTTCCTTATAAAAAGGTAGTGAGTGAAGGAAGACACCAAACCATCACCTAGCTTTAAATATGCCCATTGTTTTTATTAATTTTTTAATTTTTTTGTATTTTTCGAAAAAATTTTGGACTAAAAATAACACACAAACTATAAACAAGATACTATTAACTATTCCTCACCCCCAAACCTAAATGAGACATTGTCCCCAATGTCTTAAACAATAGAAGAAGAGTTTAGAAGATAGTACCTGATTAGCTGAAAATCTACAGGAAATTAAAGGTTAAGATCTATAATAAATTGCATGGGTTGCCTCCCTGCTAGCGCTAAATTTTTCGTCTTCAGCCAGACGTGACTGAAATCCATTTGTCAAGGCGGTTTCAGCGTCGTTTTAGATGTCCTATTAAAGACAATCCCGTGAGCGTTGCTTTTGAAGGGTCTCTTCCAACGGTAAAGTGGCAAAAAGAGTTTTGTCTCATTCAGTGCTTGTGCCACCTTTTTAACCTTTGTTGCTCCAGTGATTCCTGAAAAGAAAGAAAGAAAATCAGGAGGTCTTGTATGGTGCTTGACTTGGAATGGAAGTTCCATTCTGTCAAGCTTCTTGGTGATATCTCTGATTTGTACTCCCCGATACAGCGATGTTTCTCCTGAATGCTCTGGATTTTCAATTTGGTCAGACATTTGCTCCTTCATTTGCTCTGCTTCTTGCTCCACCTTTTCTTCATAGATGAGTTTTAAGATTTCTGCATTGAGTTCTTCATCTGTCATTTGTGAAATGCATGCTCCTGAAATATCAATGTGAGAATGTAAAGAAATATCAGATTTTAGGTCTTCATCCTCTGATCTGAGTGAGCTGAATGGCTTAGGTAGATCGTCTTCAAACATTAGTGCAAAGCATTCTCCAAGATCTGCATTCTGAGGATGGAAAGTTTCATCCTTCCGTGTTGGTGCAGTTGGTACAAGTAACTCAGCTTCTTCATCCTCGTCAGAGTCAGAATAATAAAAATCAAATTGAGACTTTGTTGGTGCAGGTTTCTGAACTGATACCTCTGATTCTTGATATTGCTCAGCCTCGTCCTCTGTTATGATGTCATGATGAATCTCAGGATATTCAAAGGCTTCTTCAGTATTATTTGAATTTACTTCGTGAGATATGTGATTCAGGTTATCTGTTAATTGTCTAACTTGATCTGTCATCCTCTGTATAGACGCCGCTTGACTTTGAATATTTACATTAAATTGAGCTTCCCGTTCCTCGAACAAATTTTTGAGCATGTGAATCAACTGATCTTCCTCTGATAGATCTGGTTCTTGATAAAGATCATAGAAAGATGGTGGATAAGATGGAAAATGTGATGATTCTACATACCTTGAATGATTCCAATAATTCTGCCACTCTGAAAGGTATATACATTGATCGCTCGGGTGGTTACCATCACATATTACACATCTCCCCAATTCATTCTGATGAGCAAATGTAGTGTTGCTTGGTTCTGGCTTCCAGTGATAGTTGTTGGGCTGGACAACAGGCCTCAGAAAACTAGATTGTTGCTCCCGAATTTGAGGTGTATCTTTTTCTAGTAAAACTCGTAATCTTTCAAAATGTTCCATTTTTTCAATCACCTGAAAACAAAAGAAAGAAATAAAAATTGCAGATAAAAAACAAAGAAAATTAGATACAAGTAAATTATATAGCTTCAAAATTAATAACTCAAGAAAAATAAGTCCCCGGCAACGGCGCCAAAAACTTGACCGGCGTAATCACACACGTTAAACGCAAGCGCACGTATCGTTCAAGTAGTATAAAAATATCGATCCCACGAGGACTTAATTCCTACTGTTGTTATTAATTGATGATACTATTTATTTACAATATATAATTAAAGGAGAAGTGAATTGATTTCTTGAAATAATCTTGATTTGTAGAGATGCTAAATAATAAAAAGACAAAAGAAAGTACTAAGGAAAATAAAAAGACTCAAAGATCTAGGGTTGTTAATCTTTCTAATATCAATTAAAAGATGAAGTAGTTAAATCATAGTTGGGTAAATTATTGAATTATTAATCTGGAACACTAAATTATGTAAAAGCCTATTTCGAATGATCATTTACAAATACCTAGTATAATTCAATTGAACCATATGTCTATGTCAATTAAATTACCTAGATTCATTAAGGTTAAGTTCCAATTATGACTACCCCCGCCCGACAGGTATATGTCTATCCTGTAAGGAAATCTATTAAAGGGTTATCTATCCTTAAGGAAGATCGTGGATTGTTGAGACTAAGGTCTTAAACTTAAAATCTCTATGTCTAGTTCATTTTAAGTTTAACTAATCAATTTTATTAATGGCCAGTTAATAAAAAGGCATTAAGATTATGACTCAGTAAATAACTCTTTAATTACCCAAATTATAATCTAACTCTTTATAAACCGGTGATATTAGATTTATCACAACCCTAGATATTTAATTTAGTTACAACGCATAATTAAAACTAATAAAACTTAAAAGACATAAAATGAAATTGCAGAAAGTAATTAAAATAAATAAATGAAATGCTAAGGTAAAAGGAAATAACTTCTACTATATACTATTTAGATATCTCCCATAAAATAATAATATATTAACTTGTGATATTTTAAACCAACCGTCCAGAATGGCGGTATCCTGATTAAGTCAAGTTAACCAGATTAAATTAAATAACCAACCGTCCGGAATGGCGGTATCCTTTATTAATATGATTTTAAATAGTTGATATATCATATTTTAAGGGAGATTAATCTAAAAAGCAATAGTAAAAGAATTACCTTATTACCTCAGCATGGAGAGGTTACCCCCTCATGGATGGATAGAATTACTACTACAAAGCGTAAATAAAACTGAATAAAATAAGCAAATAAGAAGAACTCTCTTTTATTTATAAGGATTTCAGAGGAAGAGGTACATTTGAAACTAAAAATTCGAAATCTATTTATAGGCAAAAAAATCTAATTTTTTATTATTATTTTTCTGATTTTTATTTTTTAATTATTTTTCTGATTTTTATTTTTTATTATTATTTTTTTTGGATCGTTGAATTTTCGACACGTGGCATGGTGTGCTAAAAATGACGGCTCGTTGAATCTTTGACATGTGGCATGGTGGTGCAATTACCAAAATACCCTCGGTGTCGGGACGCCCAAAATTACCAAAATACCCTTTTCGCCAAATTTCACAGTTTTGCTCCAAATCACCTCCAGAATATCTTGAAACTTTATTTTGGTGTCGGGATGTCCAAAATTACCAAAATTTGTGTCGGGATGCCCAAAATTACCAAAATACCCTTTTTGCCAAATTTCACCAAATTTCACAGTTTTGCTTCAAATTACCTCCAGAATGTCCTGAAACTTTATTTATCTACAAAATAACACAAAACACATCAAAATATTCACAAAACTCAAGAAACTATACAAAATATTAAGTTAAATGAGTGGGAAATAGTGATACATTTATCACTCATCAGTATTGCGTACACAATTCTGTTGCCTTAATTATTGCTTTGATTCGCTTTTCTGTTGTAATTATCTTTATTTTCGTAGACAGGATCCAGACTTTTTGACCTTTCACGATTCATTTTGTTGTTTAGCAAACAAACGTCCTCTGGAAGATACTAGTGCTATTATTACTCACCCTTTTTCAGGTACTATAAATTCAGCCCGTCATTGCACTTTTAAAGGCATCCAGAGTTGAGAAAGAAATACATAAAAAATGGAAGCCACTTCAAGAAGACGAGTTGAAAACATCTGTGTGTTTTGCGGTAGTAGTGTTGGTGTTAAGCCACAATACGTAGAAGCAGCACATGAATTGGGTCGAGTCTTAACTGCAAGGAATATGCACTTAATATATGGCGGAGGAAATCTTGGACTTATGGGGATCGTTTCAAAGGCTGTACAGGAAGGAGGCAGTCACGTTTTGGGAATCATCCCAAAACCCTTGGCAGAGGCAAATCTTATTGGATCATCAAACGGAGAGGAACTGATCGTGCCAGGTATGTCTGAACGACTGGTAGAAATGATTAACCGTGCTGATGCTTTTATCGCTTTGCCAGGTGGCTTGGGCACATTGGAGGAAATTTTTATAGTTCTATCTTGGACGAACCTGAACATACACCAGAAACCGCTTGGAATGTTTAACGTTGATGGATTTTATGATTTTCTTTGTGTGTTTCTTGATGATGCCCGGAGAAATGGGTTCGTGTCAAAACCTATGAAAGAACTCCTCTTCACTGCCAGAACTACTCCAGATCTAATAGACCAACTCATAGCCTATGAACCACAAGTTGACCCTATCATTTCAAAGATAAATTGGTCTGAGGACGATCGTGGTAAGAGGCGTCGAATTAATCTGGATCTTAACCTTTAATTTCGTGTAGAATTTCAGTTAACCAGGTACGGCCTTCTTAACTCTCCTTTTACTGTTTAAGACATTGGGGACAATGTCTCATTTAGGTTTGGGGGAGGAAATTAGTTGATTAGTACCTTGTTTTTAGTTTGTGTGTTATTTTTATTTTTAGTCCAAAATTTTTCGAAAAATACAAAAAAATTGAAAAATTTTCAAAAATTACAAAAATATTTTGCGTTTTTGTGTTTTGACTAAAAATGTGAAATTGGTGAGAGATAGCTGAGTAAGGAGTTCCCACTACTGATACGTATCTCAAACCATTTATTTCGGAACAAGTTAATTTTTGTTTATTTCATTTTAAATTATTTAATTTGTAAATTCTCCTTAACACTGATTAAAATGGACCTTCATATGCTCAGTTGGCAGATATTATCAACATGCATAGTAACATACGGACATGAGCTGTAATTGAAAAGTTTGTAATATTCAGTGCTCTAGTTTAATTGGAGGAAGCATCTCAAAAAGTGATGGAGTAAAAAAAAAAAAAAACTGAGATCCGAGTTATTAAGTCTGTAATGGTGTTTTAACACCTAGTGCCCTAAAGCCAACTGGTTTGGGAGTCACTGGCCCAAAGCTCGTTACATGGATCGAAGATGCTGCAAAAATATATATATCTGAAGTCTGAGTAATTAAGTCCGTAGGGGTGTCTTAACACCTGGTGCCCTAAAGCCAACTGGTTGGGAGCCACCGACCCAACACTCGTTACATAGATGAAAGATATGTATATAAATAAAAAATAGAGAAAAATCAAAGAAAAAATCAGAAAAATCAGAAAAATTATTCCATTGCTACAAAAAGGTGTGTAATCTGATAGAACTTTAGGACAAAAATATTACTCTCTTATCAACTGCACTTATGACTGTTGTGGGCAAAAATAAGTTGATTAATATTTTGTTGGCTGTGTATATGGAGAATGGTAAATATAATCGGAGAATTTACTTATTCGGTAATTTAGAAAGAAACAAAACAACTAATAACTTGGAGTAGAAATTTCACCTGATTAGTCACTAACTTCTTTATTCTCTTTTCGCTTGTCTTTTTGCTTTTGTGTGCATTAGTTTTACTACTTTTTTACTTTTGTAAAATGTTTGTGGGTATCATTGCTGTAAACCCTCACGAGACTACAACTCGTCCACTAGGGACACCTAGGGGTTTAAAGGCTTGTTGCATACGCTAAATGCAACAGTGATCCCTACGAAAGTGGCTTAGTTAAATTTTATTATGTTATTTTATTTTGTGTTTTTCTCGAGGACTAGCAAAATGTTAGGTTTGGGGGTGTGATGAGTGGTAAATCTATCACTATTTCCCACTCATTTAACCTAATATTTTGTATAGTTTCTTGAGTTTTTTGAACGTTTTGATGTGTTTTGTGTTATTTTGCAGATAAATAAAGTTGGGAAAGCATTGGAAGCAATTTGGGGCAAAAATAGAGAAAATAGACAAAAGGGCAATTCGGTAATTTGGACACGTCGCGACGCCTAACGTGCGCCGGACATGCTAACGTGCGCCGAGGGACACGTGTCAGAATCTGAGAAAATGGACTTGCTAACGTGCGCCGACCTTGCTAACGTGCGCCGTCTGCCACGTGTCGAAATCTCATTGGACCAAAGCAAGCGCGTGCCACGTGTCGAGTTGTCATTGGACCGAATCACCGGTGAATCACATGCTGCCACGTGTTAATCTCTCATTGGACCAATCCTAAACGCGTGCCACGTGTCAGATGATCATTGGACCGAAAGCTCAGCCAATCACAGTGTGCCACGTATCGTCTTCTCATTGCACCACCTTTACCGCGTGACACGTGTCATCACCAGATTCTACCGACAATG
Organism: Zanthoxylum bungeanum; assembly: GCA_019454045.1. Classification (NCBI taxonomy): domain Eukaryota; kingdom Viridiplantae; phylum Streptophyta; class Magnoliopsida; order Sapindales; family Rutaceae; genus Zanthoxylum; species Zanthoxylum bungeanum. Next base: position 10,851 of record SKCR01045321.1, read on the forward strand.
CGCGTGGTCAAAAGCCACGTTGACTGAAAACACGTGCTGGCGTCGCGACGCCAAGCACTTCAGCGTCGCGACGCCAGAAGCCGAAACTGCCTATAAATTCAGCTCATCTTCACTTCATTTGGTGTTCTTTCCTTGGGATTTTTTCCTTGATTTCATAGGAAGCATCTAGTTTTGTAATAATAAAATTATGTATTTTTATTTTTAGTTTTTATTATTGCTTTTTATTTATTTACTTTATGTTTTGTAGTTAATTTACCGCTGGGGTAAAAGGTGAAACCTTTAATATAATTATTTAGGTAAATCTCACTTAATTATAATATTTAAATTATAATTTAACCGGATTAATTAATGTCAGACTTTATTACCGCCTATATGGCTGGTTTAAATATAAATTACCTTACCGCCTATATGGCTGGTCTTTATGTGACAGATAATTACCGCCTATATGGCTGGTGTAATTGGACTAAATAGATTACCGCCTATATGGCTGGTTTTAAATGTTTAATATATTAATTCCTGAGAAAGCAAAATATAAAATAATTTATATATTATAATAAGTGAGATTCCTAGATAAGAAATATTAATTGTGGATCCTCTAACCCCAGCATTTTTTTTATTCTAGGGAAGTGATGAAACACAATATCCACACTTAATAATTGATTTTCTTTTTATGGGTAGTTCTTTAGTTTGTTTATTGAGTCTTAAGCTTAATGCTTCTTGTTGTCTGATCACCAATAAGATTGATTTGGTAAATTTAAAATGAACTAGACATAGGGATTTAGGTTTCAACCTAGATTCAATAGCCCACGATCTTCCTTGAGGATAAATAACCCTTTAATAGATTTCCTTAAAGGATAGACATATACCTGTTGGGCGGGGGTAGCCACAATTGGAACTTAATCTTAATGAATCCAGGTAATTTGGTTGACATAGGAATATGGTTCAATTGGGTTATACTGGGTATTTACGTCTGACCATCGGAAGAAGCTTTTGCATATCATCGTGTTCCAGGTTAGCAAATTGATTTATTACACATAGATAAGAGAATCAATTCATCTTTATAATAATATTGTGTGGAGTCACGACCCTAGACCTTTGAGTTTTTTCTTTTATTTTCCTTAGTATTTTCTTTTGAGTCTGTTTTTATTTTATTTTAAAAACCACATTCAACCAACCAAAAGCAATCAATTCCCTTCTCCCTATAATTAGATACCTGTAAATAAATAGAATCAAAATTAATAACAACAGTAGGAATTAAGTCCTTGTGGGATCGATATTTTTATACTACTTGAACGATACGTACGCTTGCGTTATACGTGTGTGTTTACGCCGTTCATCGGGTTAGTCTAGACATTTCTTTTGGCTTTTGAGATAGGATATTTAGGACAACTTTCATGTTTTCAGACATTTTCGGTGTTAACATTTATTTGGGATTTATTGGATTGCATTTTATGGAATATTATTTTTCTTTGCAAACTTTTGGTTCAGTTGCATGATATATAGGTGCTCGAGCTGAAGTGGTTCATGGACCCTTTTCTAGGGTTGGGCCCGCTCTATGGAGGGGGTCGTGCCAGAAGCAAGTTAAGCCCTTCGGCTGCAATGAGGAACAAGTAAGGGGAAAGCGGATCTCATTGTCTAAGACCTCTACCCATGGGGATTTGGACTGTAGAAGAACTGTTGACAAAAATAACCAAGGAAGGTGAAGATTGAGCAGTGTATAGGTTGCTGTAGAAGGACACTACCTCATTTTTATTTCCCTGAGGATCTGATATTCGATTACCATTTATGTGTAATGACCCTAGAAAATTGCACATGCTTCTCTCATTAGCGACTCTATGGATAAATTTTGAGTTGTTATCTCCGAGATTAAGCTGGTTGACTTTACTTTTCTGACGCCATAAGGATTCTTGAGAGTTTAATTTAGCCAAAAGCTGACTGTTAACAGACGAAAATCTCCACCATAGAACGAAATCACCCTGGGACTAAAGAAAGAGCGAAGAGAAGAAGGGCGATGGACCGATGGGCGACAAAGGGCTTAGAGCGACCGGACCTGCAGTTAGGATGAAAACCCATGATGCAATTGCGGTTAGGACGAAACCCATGATGCGGTTACTTCCATGATCATGGCAGTTGGACAGTTTTCCTCCACAACCAAGCAGTTAAGACGCGCAGCTCAGCGGTTACAGGCACGATCCAGCAGCTGCAGGGAGATACTGGAACCGCCTAAAACGGTTGACAAACTTCACTATAAAAGCTTGTCTCTACCAAAAGAGAAGACCGCCCGATCAAATGAAGACTCAAATGAGCATATTTTTATTTTCATTTCTTAGATTGTAACTTTAGGACAGTAACTTGTGTGCTTGCGCCCCTTGGAGGCTTATTCACTCAATCAAACGCCCCTTGATGGGACTTTGTCTCAGGAGGTTTGAACCTTACACGCTCTTCTTTCTTCACGCATAAAAAATTGCGCAAATAGTTTTTGGCGACCACAGTGGGAGACTTGGTGTAAAGAGTGGAGATGCCTCCGAAAAGAAACGCTCAAACTGGCTCAACTGCGGAGGAAGGAGGACTGGAGCACACCAACCAGCCCAGCGTTCCTGCCATAGTGGGTCAATTCGAGGGTCTGGCAGATTCTAGTCGGTATGAACCTATGAGAGAGCTCAGCCCTAACGCAATGCGTGCGTTGTTCGGTGAATTCACACATGATGTTTTCGAACAGGTTAGTCTTCAAAATGCGCATGTCATAGACAAATTCGTATCAACTACCAATTCACATTATGAAAACATGGCTAAACATCTGAGCTCGTTGAATGAATTATTGGCCAAATGTGTGAACGGCAGGACGGCGCTACCGTGGACTACGCCCCTCCCTGCAACGAGCAGTCAGGAGGCTGGTCTTAGTAATGTTCCTCCACAGGGGACCAAGATCCCTACGGTTCTCAGGGGAGGAATAAGTCCTGGAGGCAATGGCCCACAATTAGGGCCGAATATACACCAAGGGCCAAATATGGCACAAAATGAAGTGGTGTTGCCTCAGGGTGTCCAGGTTTCTCAGGGGCAGAATCATGATTATGTCCCACTTTTGAGAGGACCGCAGCCACCGCCCGTAGCTATGCCATTTAATGGCAATGATATGCTAAGGGAGCAAATGACCGAGATCCTTCAAAACCAATTTGGTCTAGGCATACGGCCAATTCGGCCAAGATATCGGAAACCGTATCCTGATTGGGTCGATGTGGCCTATCCATGGCCTAGAAACTACAAGATACCAGATTTTTCCCTCTTCACGGGGTTTGGGGAAGTCTCTACCATGGAGCACATAGGGCGATTTACCCTTCAGTATGGGGAGGTCAATGATTTCCACAAATTGAGGTTATTTCATGGCTCACTGTCAGTAATAGCTTTCTCCTGGTATGTCAGTCTGCCGGCCAATTCAGTAGAAAGTCAGCAGCAAATGGAGCAAGTTTCATGCGCAATTTTACAAGGCTGAATATGAAGTGGCCCTAGCCGATTTGGCAAACCTAAGACAATTGCCAGGAGAGTGGGCCGATACATTTTTACAACGGTTTAAGGTAGCCCGAGGCCGATGTTACGTGCCTTTGCCCGAAAAAGAATTCGTGAGGATCGCTCAAGGTTGCTTAAATCTCGATCTAAAAAAGAAGTTTCAAGATAGCGAGTTTTAGGACCTTCCCCAACTCACCACTAGTGTAGTGCGTTATGAGCGATTATTACGAGGAAGATGAGCAAATGAAGAATTCGAGCAAAGGGACATATTATAGGAATATCGACTATGAAATAGGGGAAGTAGACACCGAGTCGGCTGATTTATGTTTGGCCGAATTGGTTAAAGGGAAACCTTACGTTTGCAAGACGTGGGCGGAACCCCAGACGAGTGAAAAGAATGATAAAAAAAGCAGGAACTTCTCCTTTAATATTACTAAAGTCGATGCTATATTTGACCAGTTGTATAAGGACAAGCAAATTAGCTTGAGCGACAGACACACGTTGCCAACAGCCGAGCAAATCGGTAGCAAAAAATATTGTAAGTGGCACAATGCATGGTCTCATACAACTAGTAATTGCCTTGTTTTTCGTAATGTCTTACAGGATGCCATAGAACTGGACGAATCACGTTCGAGAAAAAGATGGCAGTGGACAGCGACCCGTTTCCAAAATTGGTGGGGTTGAACATGATCAATCCAGACCTTGCCAAGATGAATCTACTGAAAGTGAAATTAGTGCTAGACGAAGGACGGCACCGTCATCGTCCAAGCGCTCTGGAAAGTATTAAGGCGCCTTCAGAGCAAGGAGACCAGCAGAACATTTGTATTCGATGCAAGAACGACATGAATGGATGAAAGAGTTAGAAGACAATTGCGAAAGGCCTGCAAAGAGAAAGCCATCATCATGGTAGCCCCGGACCTTCGCCCCAAGGTTCTATGGGAAGAATTCAAATTTCATCCAAAATGTAAAGACGTTCAGGCCAAAGATTAATCGGCCTAATGTTTGGCATTCATACCAAAAGCCACACTCGGGCCAGCGGCCAGGCAGGAACTATCCCTCTGTAGACGAAATGACAAGGACGCAGTTGAGGCGACACCAAAGGAATTATGGTCGTTTGATGCGCCGACAAGGTGAAGCAAAGGCCACCACAGGCCGTAGCCCTCGCACCATAGAGATAGAAGTAAATAATAAAAAAGGGGTAACAATAAAAAAGGGACGGTGACATGTTACGACGAACACGCTAAATCCGGCAGACGGAAACAGGATGAAACAGAAGATGAAGAGCCGCCCTCATCATTCAATTCGGTAGTATGCCGCCAGTGGTGGCTAATCATTACCTATTGCCTGAGAAATTCAAGGGAGATAACAATGGGGAAGCTGGAACAAGCGAGGACGTCTATGAGGGTGACAAAACTGAATTTACAGTGCTCTCAATCACAGACAGGGAAGCCAAAGATGAGGAGATGACCGATGTAGAAGAAGAAATAGACATCAAGACCGAATCAAAGAGAAGGGGAATTTCACAGAATCGGCTTCTCAGAGAATTATATGAAGCCGGCAATCCTGCCATCGGGACATGGGGGAGAAAATTTGGAACGATATCCGTTCCTCATTTTGTATGGGATGCCTAAGGTAAAACGGACCCTCACCAGACCCGAAAAATGGAGATTGACTGTCAATCATGTCTCCCAGGATTCACCAGCCACGTTGTTACCTTCCAGATGGGACATGGAAGAGGAGTCGCCGCAAGTTGAGGGCGATCAAGCAATGAAAATAGGTCTATCAGGGAGAGTGTTTTTCCCGAAGCCACCAACACAAATGACGAAGCACCTGCGGCCGCTGTATGTGAAGGCAAAGGCTAATGGGATACATGTCACCAAAGTGCTAATTGATAACGGGGCGGCCATTAATGCAATACCAGTTAGGATGCTAGGACGATTGGCAAAATCCGAAGAAAACCTTCTCCCTACGGAAGTGGTGCTTACCGGCTTTAATGGAGGGGCGACGACAGCAAAATGAGTTATTCCATTGGACCTGCAAGTGGGAAGTACTACGAAGACAGTGTTATTTTTCATCATAGATACAATATGCTCCTGGGACGAGACTGGATTCACGGCAACCGATGCATCCCTTCATCCCTTCATAAATTCCTGGTTTTCTGGAACCAAATGGACGAAGTGGAGATAGTGCATGCCGACAATAAGCCTTTCGCTGCGGAGACAAACTCGGCCGAATACTTCATGTATGAAGGGAACTATGGGCCGACCAAAGTTTTGAATAAAGGGGAAAGCCCGACTATTGTGGCTCAGAATGACGAGCCTTACCCCGCTGGTTTGCTGAATGATTTGTTCACACTGACGAGACCAACTACAGTGGTCTTTGGAGAATCAACACACAGCGGTTCGAATGAAGTACGGCCAGAATAGGGAGCAAGCAGCTTGTAGGCACTGCATTTTTACATAAGTCCTTATGATGAGTCTCATTTTGGAGACACTACCTTTTAAGTCACGGAGGTCACGGGAAACAGACATCGGAAGGGGAAATTCAGAATAAACAAGGTTCACTGTTTTCGTTAGTGCTGCGTTCGTTTTTACGTTCGAACGTCAAACGGATTGCGGGCGTTCGTGCCGCGTTCGAGGAAGCGTTCGAACGGTGTCGGTAATTCTGGTTTTGCTGCTAGCCTCACATCCAGCCCAATAGCCCCCAAAGCCCATAAAAAACATCCCAATTTAAATAAATAAATATTAATTAAAACATTAACTAAATAAGATAATAATTAAATTAATTAAATAATTAAATAAAATATATACCAAACATAAAATAAACAATTACCAACTTAAACTAAAATCATGCCTAAATAAAACAAATCACATACTAAATCAAAATATAATCATGCTAATTAAAATCAATCAACCAATTATTCCCAATCTAATAAGATTATTCCCAAACTTAAAATATTGTATTCCTAAACCAAGCCAATCAAATATTCAACCTTCCCTATCTAGCCAAGATTTGTCCCCCCTCAATCTTTGACTTCCCTTAACCAAACCAAATCAAATCTCTTGCTTCCCTTATCCAACACCAAATCAAATCCCTTTCCTTATCAAACCTAACCCTTTGCCTATAAAAAGAACCCTTCACCAACCTTCTAAAACCCTAGTCCCTAGTCCCTAGTCCCTGGTCCCTAGTCCCTAGCTCATACACAACACACAAGAAAATTACAGGAAGAAGACACCCAAAAAACAGTAAGCAAAAGATAAAGAGGAAACGGCAGCGAAACCACAAGGAAACAATAGCAAAAGACGGAAAACGACGACTCAAAACAGTAAGACAACGAACGAGAACAGTGAACCAGTGAACCGGGAGAGTTGCGGAGCATCCACCCTTCCGACGATCGTGTACCGTACATCCGAGAGGTGATTTAAAAGGTTAGACCTGAGGGTACCTTTTCATTAGTTATATTCGTTTTTGTTATTATTATTGAATTCTATTCGCATGAGAGTCGTTTATGGATGCATGTTGTGGCTTGAATGAAATGGAAGAGTGTCGTCTCTTGTGGTATATAGGATGGAAACCCAGACGTAAATTCCGTAGCTGAATCCGAATGGACGGTAGTGCTGTCTGTACTGGGATACAACTCCACGTACCACTTGAGTAAACGGCACCTTCTCTTGTTTTGTGTTGCTTTTATTTATTTATTTTTCGTCACTAAATTCTGCATGTTGCTTATTTATGCATGACTCAATCGAGCGCATGGGCTTAGTAAGTGGAATGAAAGATCCCCTATGGGGAGGGGTTAAAGCCCTTTACCACGATATTTGCCGCGCCGGTTGACGTGTGTTCGGTTGGATGCAAGACACGTTCAATCGGACATACTTAGAATAATATGATTGTCTTTATGTTTGTATGCATGATGTGATGTGACGCGCATGGGCTTAGTATGTTGGTCTAAAGGTCCTCTCTTTGAGAGATCAAGAGCCCCAAAAGCCACCTTTACGGCAATACTTCGCCGCGCCCCTTTATTTTATGTTTATGTATTACGTGCCTTATCATGCATCAGGTCTGTTCCCGTTCGAACGCGTTTACGAACGCAACTCGAACGCGCATGCGTTTTTTTGCCTTATCATGCATCAGGTCTCATTTCCGTTCGAACGCGTTTACGAACGCCATACGAACGTGACCATTCTGTTTCATTTCCGTTCGAACGCGTTATCAAACGCCATAGACGAACGCGAGCATTCTGTTTCATTTCCGTTCGAACGCGTTATCAAATGCCATACAAACGCGAACCTTCTGTTTACCGTTCGAACGCGTTTACGAACCTACACACTACACGAACGCGCACAACACTGAACTGAGTATGTCTTATCATATTCATGCATAATTGCCTCTTGGTTGATCTTTCTTGTGTTATATAGCCAACCGTATTATTGTATTCCTGCATTCATCCATTCTATGTGTTCTTGGGATTGTATTCAAGCATGATTAGGCTGTTAGCATGTTATTTGGTTAATAGGTTCATGAGATAGTACTCAAGCATGATTATGTTGTTCTTAGTTTTCCATATCATAGGATTGAAATATGTTCATGAGATTGCCATGTGATGTTGCATGTTGTGATGAACTTGTTGATGTATGCATATGAATTTAGAGCATGATATTTTTTTGGAAATAAATGTTATTTAAGCCTGGTTAAATTATTACATAAATCCTTTTTTACAAGTGACATAAGTAAGGGACCATTCCGAACCCAACGGTTTGAGGTCTTCCCTTGCGAGGGGTGAGTGCGGCCTTAAATCTTTATCCCGGTTCACACCGGGTGGCGACTCCATGTTATTTAGTACTTCCCAACTAGGCCGCGAGCCTAGGAACGGCGTCGCCCAGGTTCTGTGTTCCCACACAGCTCTTGCGGCCTCCAAGGACAATCTATTGGCCTATGTGATGGAGCGAAGAAGTGAGGATGAAGCACAGGCCGCCGCTATTTGGCCTTAAGAGGCAAATTGCTGGCACACCAGACGGAGGACACAGTAAAAGAACTATATGGAGTGGAGTATTTGATAGGAGGAGATGAATCAATGGAAGAAGACGAATACTCTCTGAATGGGCGACGAAAGACAAATATCTCAAGAATACAAGATGCATTGGTTGAAGTAAATCTGGGGAGCGAGCATGATAGACGCATTACTTATGTCAGTAAGAAGCTGGAGCCCCAGGTACGCGAAAAACTAATTTGTTTACTGCGAGAGTACAAAGATTGCTTTGCATGGGACTATAATGGGATGCCTGGTTTAGATAGGACGTTGGTGGAGCATAGGCTACCAATCATGCCAAGCCATAGGCCTCATAGGCAACCTCCCCGGAGTTTGCGCCTAATGTAATGCCTGATATTAAGAAAGAAGCTGAACGACTGTTACAGGCAAAATTCATTAGGACGACCAGATATGTGGAATGGTTGTCAAATATTGTCCAAGTTAGGAAAAAGAATGGAAAGATAAGGATCTGTATAGACTTCAGAAATTTAAACCTAGCAACACCAAAGGATCAATACCCAATGCCGACAGTAGATTCCCTAGTGGATTCCACGGCGGGGTATCAAGTGTACTCATTTACTGATGGGTATGCGGGCTATAATCAGATTTACATCGCCGAGATGATGTACACAAAACAGCCTTTAGATTCCCAGGCTCTCTAGGGTGTTATGAGTGAGTGGTTATGCCGGCCTGAAAAAATACTGGTGCCACTTATCAGCGGTCCATGAACTTGATCTTCATGACATGATCGGCAAATTCATAGAAGTCTATGTGGACGATGTAGTGGTTAAATCCGTGACTACGGACGAACATTTTGGCCATTTAGCAATGGCCTTCGAACGAATGAGAAAGTTCAAACTAAAACTGAACCCTGCCAAGTGTGCTTTCGGGGTGTGCGCAGGAAATTTCCTAGGGTTTCTAGTGCACCAATGGGGAATTGAGATCGACACCAATAAGTCTCGAACGATCACCGAAGCTATGCCACCCCGAAATAAAAAGGAGTTGTAAAGGTTTTTAGGGCAAATTAACTTCTTAAGGCGATTTATCTCCAACTGTGCAGGAAAAACAAAAGTGCTCTCTTCCTTATTGAAGTTAAAAGGCGAGGACGAATTCGTCTGGACCAAGGAACATCAACAAGCCTTTAACAGCCTGAAGACGTACTTGTCACAGCCGCCGGTGATGGTACCTCCAGTGCCAGGAAAGCCAATAAAGTTGTACATAGCGGCTGAAGAGCAGTCCATAGCTGGGATGATCGCGTAAGATGACGACATGAACATTGAGAGAGCCATTTACTATATCAGCAGACAATTGCTGAATTATGAATGTAACTATTCTCCCATGGAGAAAATATGTTTGGCTTTGTACTTTACATGTACTAAAATACGAGCCTACCTCAGGCCGAACATAGTGTATCTGATCACAAGAATTAATATAATAAAGTACATGTTTTCTCGTCCTATCTTGCATCAAAGATTCGGGTTTTGGTCACTATCACTTTCAGAATTTGATATACGGCATGAACCCCAAAGGCCGTTAAAAATCAAGCTTTGGCCGATTTTTTGGCCGACCATCCATGTTTGAGCACGATCAGGAAATAGAAATGGATCTGGACGAATGCAGTCTGAAACCATGGACGATGTATTTTGACGGATCCAGCAAAATGAATGGAGCTGGAATAGGATTAGTCATGGTCATCCCATTGGGAGAATCTTTCCGATTCTTAGTCAAATTGAACGAATACTGCACTAATAACCAAACCGAGTACGAGGCCTTGATACTTGGGCTAGAAATGCTCCTCAACATGGGAGTAACCCATGCATCCATCAAGGGAGATTCGCAACTGGTAATTCAACAAGTGATAGGGACTTTCAAATGTCAAAGCCCATCAGTCATGGCATTATTGGACGTGGCCAAAGAATTGGTAGAACGATTTGATCACGCTGAATTGGAGTACATTCCAAGAGCAAAGAACGAATTGGCCAATAGCTTAGCCCAAACAGACTCCGGATATAAACAAGCAAACATAGGTGGAGTGTATAGGAGCGGAGAGGTTAAGCCAACCCTCATAAGGCGAGCTAAGGATACGGAAGTCATGGTCATCGAAGCCGAAGTGAAGGACGATTGGAGAAACGAAATCAAGGCATTCCTAAAGCAGCCCGAAGCAGGGAAAGATCAAAGGCTAAAACTTAAAGCCTTGAACTACGTAGTATCAGGAGATGTGTTATATAAGAAACGACAAGATGGGTTGTTGTTGAAATGCGTAGGGCCATCCGAGTCCAAAACTATCATGGCCGAAGTGCATGAAGGCGTGTGTGGGGCTCACCAAGTCGGGGTAAAGATGAGATGGTTGATTATACGAAGCGGCTATTATTGGCCGAAGATGGGAGAATCGTGCATCTCGTATGCCAAAGGATGCATTGCTTGTCAGATGCACGGGCCTATTCAGAGGGCTCCAGTAACCAAGATGATCCCGATCATAAACCGTGACCGTTTATGGGATGGGCGATGGACTTAATAGGAAAGATTTACCCTGCATCAAGTAAGAGGCATACTTTCATCATCGTTGCCACCGACTTCTTTACCAAGTGGGTAGAAGCCATCCCAGTTGTAGAAATCTCCAAAGAGCAGATCATTAAGTTCATAAAGGAACATATAATTCACCGATTTGGTATACCACAAACAATAATGGTATATCATGGTACTTCATTAAACGGTGGAAAGGTAAAAGACTTCCTGGGCGAATACGGAATCCGATTAGTGAACACTACCCCCTACTACCCTCAGTCAAATGGTCAAGCAGAGTCAACCAACAAGACCCTTAAAGGATTGATTCGGAAGATGGTAACAGACAACGCCAGACGATGGGATGAATATTTGAGTCAAGCTTTATGGGCCTATAGAACGTCGCCGCGAACAAGTACTTCGGTGACGCCGTTCCAATTAGTGTATGGTCAAGAGGCTGTGCTTCCAGTGGAAATGAATATTGAGTCTACCAGGGTGGTGCTGCAAGACAAACTGACACGGGAAGACTACGACGAGGCAATGATCCAGAACTTGTTGGAATTGGATGACATCAGATGTGATGCGCTAAATCTTCTAGAAGCACAAAAGAGAAGGATGGCCAAGGAATACAACCTCAGAGTAATGGCTAAATCATTCAGGGAGGGCAAATTAGTATGGAAGACTGTATTTCCACTTGGTTCTAAGGACCCGGCGTTTGGAAAATGGTCGCCCAATTGGGAAGGCCCATTCATGGTGAAAAACGTATTGCCAAATGGAGCTTATCATCTACAAGACTTAAACGGAAGAGTGCATGCAAGAGCGATAAACGGAAAATACTTAAAGAAATATGTGCCCTCGTTATGGGAGCACGAAAACATACAAAAACACTGAAACAATAGTAAGTTCTCATTAAACATGGACGAAAATGTCCTACAAGTACAAAGCACAGACGATACATCATCTTACAAAAGTATTACTTTTGGCCCGTAGACCGCCGAAAATTCCCAGGCAGCTCCTTAATGGCCGAGAGCGTCTCCCTCCTCAGGCGCCATTCGTCCTGTATTTCCATACCTACTGCATCCAAGTGAGCCAGGCTTTTATCAAAATTGATGCGGGCCAACCCTTCATACTCTGCCATGGATTTGTCCATCTCATCTACTTGAGTAACGAGGGTCCTCCTTTTAGCCTCCTTCCTCATTCGGCTTTCCTCAAAAAGACGTTGAATCTCTTTTAGCTGTCGCTCCAAATCCAGGCAGACCGATTCCTCGGTCACCATTTCTTTTGTAGTCTCCCTCAGGGTTTGATGCAGCGCCTCGAGAGAACCACGGAGCGTTTCCTTCCTCATCACAGAAAAGTGAAGCCCGACCCTCTGGCTGTGCACATTGCAATACCGAGAGAGATGGTTTGCTATACCATCTTACATTTCTTGGAGGAAAAGCCGATCATCAACAGATATTAGCAAGGAAGGGAGGGCCAACAGAGGAACATTTGTCCAATTGGAGGACGTTCTCAGGCAGAACGGCCTGGTTAACCTCCAGTGCATCAAAGGAAGCATATTGGCCGAGGATCTTCCGAAGACCCTCCAAATCCGTACTTGTGCTGACTGAAGGCGAGGAAGGCTGAAAAGAAGCAGAGGACAATCGTCCAAAACGGTCCAAAGTGCTCTGGATCGATTGCAGCATTGGATCGGATGCCTGCATACAAAGAAAGAGTTAGCCGAATGAACCAAAACCACGAGTCAAAAGAATGAGGAAAATGGCTTACCATCCCAGAACTAGAATTAGAAGGCTGATCCATCAGTGCCTCGAATGCTTCAGCTGTAGGCTTCGCTGGCTCTTGTTGAGATGAAGGCCCTGAGGATGATGAATGCTGGGGGACAAGAGTCGATGGCGATGCGGCCGAATGAGAAGAAGGCCGAGCTGGAGAATTCATTGGCAAAATAAGAGACTCAGCCCGAGGGGGCAACGGTTGCTCAGCAGCAACCGACACTTGGATAGTTTGAGCAGGAGCGACGGAAGGAGCAATCATGAGAGCCGAAGATGACAGCTGCTCAAGCTCGAAGGACTCCACTTGAGAAGAAGAAAGTAGAGAAGCCGAAGACGACGGCTGTGCTAAGGCCAAAGCCTGATGCGCGGAAGTGTTTGGGGATGCTGCCTCTGGCATTGAATGTTGTGGCGCTGTAGTCGGCCAAACATCTACAAGAGAATCGGAGTCGGATGAATCAGAAATATGAATGATTTCATCTTCTTCGTAAATACGATGAAGTACGTCGTCTTTATACATAGACCGAGCCTCCTCTAATGACTCCAATTCGGCTAAACTATAAAGGTCGTCCACGTCCCTATAACTCCATCTAAGCCCCGAGGCAGACATCCTGCGTACTAAGGGGTAAAGCTGCTTAAGGTGACACCAAAAAGACCCAGTCGGCCAAATAGGCTCTGGCACTTCAGCCTCATCATCCGGATCTTGCACGGTTGGTACATAATCGTCCGAAGAGAAGCGCTCAAATAAGAAATGATCACCAGGAATTTCCTCAACTATTAGGCACGAACGGCCAGACTCAACAGATGGCTCCGTACCTTGGGGGTCGGCCCCAATTGTACCTCCCTCTCCTGGAAATTACCCACGACGGGATCTTCGGCAGCATAATCCTCGTCAGAGGGAAATTGAACAACCGGCATCCTACAGGTCCCACTCCCTCACCTCCTCCCACAGGAACTTCGGCCTCCGGAATTCGCGCCATTTCAGAAACTGAGGAAGGCGGATCAATCTCGAGGGCCTGTACCAAAATGCACAGTTATGATATCAGTATAGCTCAAACCTGTACAGATGTAAAAGAAAGCAGGTCTCTAGCTCATACCTTAAAGCGACGGACGAGCGGAACGTCCGAATCAGAACTTCGGCTGGGAGAAGGTTGCTTCCTCTTAGCAAGCTTTATTCTCTTAGGCTTAGACGCCTCAGCTGCCTTCTTCGACCCCGATGGCTCAGGAGATTTTGGGGACAAAGGAATAAGAGAAAACACCATCGCGGGAGGCAAAGAAAAATATCGTTCATGGGTCGATGGCCAGAAACGGTCAAAGTAAGGATGAACATATGTACAAGGAGCGAAATGAGTTATAACAAAAGAAGACAGCAAAGAGCGAGTCTCCACCAAGGAGTCCTCAACCTCATAAACAGAAAAGACCTTAAAACGGTCAGACGACGCAGAATACGAATGAAAGAAAGCAAGAGGCCACCCTTGGACGAGGCCAAATTGACGGGCGACAAAGTTGGGCGAATACGCCTCCACTCCAACCTTGCCATTGGCCCTGGTCAAGATGTCATGAACCAGGTCGCGGCTGCATAAAAACTTGCGCCATATGCGAAAACCTAATTCATCCTCTTCCGAAATAGGAAGGTCATGGACGAAAGATGGATTGTTCGACACAGTAAAAGGGAAAAAAGAGGGAACCCGAGGAAGAGTATAAAAATAATCAAAGGTGGCACGAGGAAGGAAAGAAGACGGCCTAAGCTGAGCAAAGAGAAGGTCGGCACAAGAGTAAGGATGAGTCGAATCAATTGCACCAAAAATAGGAAAGTAAGCTCTCAACCAAAGTTGGACGATCCACAAGGGACTAGAAGCAATGGGTGATGACCCCGACCGAAGTTGCTTTTGGAGGACGGCCAGCCCCCGATACATGGCGGCAAGAAGAAAAGAGGCCAAGTCTAAATGACGGCCATGGGTGAGATCAGAAGAAATAGAGAGGTAGCTCGCCACAGGTTTTTGGCTGGGTGCACAAATGATATATTTGCACAGCCAGTAATGAAGGAAGGTTGTACTCTCTAACATGAAAACCGTACCAGCCGTTTTCGAATATGTGCGAAGAAGAGAAGAATAGGACGAAAAGGAGGAAGGGCCCATTGAAGGAGGAGGAAAACGAAAGTTTGTGGAGGCCGAAATAATCGCTCCAATGGGGGTCAGACCAGTAAGAGCACCAACATCACGAAGGGTGATAGTAAAGGGCCCGACCGGAAAAATGAATACGTTGTACTCGGAAGACCAAAAGAGTAAGGAAATGAGAAACAAGTTGCGATCAAAAGCCGGCAGGGATAAGGAAAACTCAATGAGAGGAAGAAGATGATGTTTGTCTAAAAAGGCACGGGTATCCGCATGTAACAGCATATGTTGATATCAGGCTTCGAAAGCTGTATCGGGCTTGGGCCAGGTGCTAATCGGACTGGACTGAGCAATGACAGAAATGTTGAGTGGTTCAGAAAACGGAGGGCTAGAAGAAGAGGGAAATTACTGAGTCAACGGGGCCGTTGCAATAGCATTATCATCGATGAAGATGGGGCCAATAGCGCATTGGCCGAAATCCTCATCAAGAGTGTGAAGGCCAAACACGCCCACAGAAGAATCTTCCAATGCCAACTTATAATCAGCGACAGTTGAGTCGATAGTTTTGGGAAAAGAGGAAGAATAAGCCATGGATGACAAGAGATCAAGAAAGCAGTAAAAGTGAGTTTGCAGAAAGAGTTGAGGGTATAGCGAGAACAGAGGGATGAAGCCTTATGAACAGATGAAGGGTTTAACCTGGGACAGCTGTCGCAACATGAATCGTCGAGGAGTGAAAGCAGCGGGAAAGCCGAAAAGGATAGAAGGTTGCCCTAGACAGGTGTCCGAATGTAACTCGCTACACAGGTGATGTGCGACGGAAGGAAACACAGAAGCGACGTAAATAACGGCTCTTAAATGGGTCTCATGATGAAATGCATAGAAAAAAGGGTGCACATTTATTGCAGATATGATGGGTTCACGTAGAACTCTAAAGGTCGGCCCGATAAACTACAGGGCGAAAAGCCTAACCCCGAATTTACTTCGCTCGACCTCGCTACTTCGGCCTCCAGCAGATCGGTCGAACCTCAAAATCTTAACATCGGCCTTCAAGATCGGCCAAAAAATAGATGTCAACGCTACACCTTCCCGAGATATCGCCCAGGCCTCCTCCATTATTAACACAAGCAGTAAAGACAAGGCTGATGTGACAGGACCATTAGGCCACAGGCTTACTCTGGCAGAAAGCCAAATCTAGGCCAGAGAGCCTCTCCAAACAATCGGGCAGCACGTGGAAAAAACCCTTCACATGATAACAGTGCCATGGCTTCGGAAGTAAGACGATTGCCTAGGGCAGAGAGCCTCTCCAATCAATCGGGCAGCACATGGAAAAAACCATTCACAGAATAACAGTACCATGGCTTCGGGAGTGTATAAAAGATGAGAAAATGAAAAGGCGATTTGCAAGATCTCACGACCACTTATTTAAAGGCAAACCTTACTAACCAGACTCTCCATAGTCAAACAGAGTCTCGAAAATGAGAAAGAATGGATCAGAAGAGGCAGAGTAGAGTTGGAAAAAGGAAAAGCTCTGCATGAAACATAGACTACCAGAAGTGGAAGCTTCTCTTTAGTAAGGTGTGAAATAGAATGTAGGAAGACTCGCTAACGGCCATCCACACGACGTAAGGTGTAAAATGAAATGTAAGGTTGTGGATGGGCTGCGTCCGTTAGCGAAAAATTGTCCAAGGTCCTTTGTGTGGAAGGTACTGCACCTCCCGAGTTGCAAATGGATTACGCTTGTTAACAGCAGCTTCTCTGAGCTTCTCTAAGCGGAGCATGCTGCTTACATGGGACCTCGGATTCTATAGACTGGGGATTGGACGAATGGTGGACCGGCCGAAGGCGGAAACGGGCGATCATACATGTTTCTATCGCTCCAATCTATACGCTGTTTCGTCTTCTCCGACCGAAACGGGCTAGTCGAGGGCGAAAAGGAATGTCCGTCAGACCAACCCTCGGTTGGCGTAGTGGTCTTCCCTGAAACGAGGAAAGAACGAACCGGGATGGAAGACTAAAAAATTCACCTCGATCTTCACTTCCAGTGCAATCAATGTAAATATGGGGGACAATTGTTAACAGACGAAAATCTCCACCATAAAACGAAATCGCCCTGGGACTAAAGAAATAGCGAAGGGAAGAAAGGCGATGGACCGAAGGGCGACAAAGGGCTTAGAGCGACCGGACCTGCAGTTAGGATGAAAAACCATGATGCAATTGCGGTTAGGACGAAAACCCATGATGCGGTTACTTCCACGATCATGGCAGTTGGACAGTTTTCCTCCATAACCAAGCAGTTAAGATGCGCAGCTCAGCGGTTACAGGCACGATCCAGCAGCTGCAGGGAGATACTGGAACCGCCTAAAACGGTTGACAAACTTCACTATAAAAGCTTATATCTACCAAAAGAGAAGACCGCCCGATCAAATGAAGACTCAAATGAGCATATTTTTATTTTCATTTCTTATATTATAACTTTAGGACTGTAACTTGTGTTCTTGCGCCCCATGGAGGCTTATTCACTCAATCAAACGCCCATTGCTGGGACTTTGTCTCATGAGGTTTGAACCTTACACGCTCTTCTTTCTTCATGTATAAAAAATAGCGCAAACACTGACTTTTGAGGGTTGCCAGTCTCGAAAAATAATCTGAAGGAGTAGATTGGGTTTCTGTTAACTGTTCCAGCAGATCAATTTCAATTTCTAGGGAGGCTATTTGTTTATCGATATTACCAAACACCATTTTATTCTAATGGGTAAGTCTGTCCCTAATGAGCCTAATTCTCTTTACTATCCTGAAAGAACCGTGAAAGATTGAACTAAAGCTCTCTGAATAACGAAATTGATTTCTATTTCTTAATCTTTCTTTTTCATAGTAACCTTTATCATCCGTGATAGAAAATTACAGGTTCTATTTCTTTTATAGAAAAAAAGGGACCAACTTTTATTAATGTGTGTCAACTAAAACATTTTCATGAGAGCACGTACTATCAACGTATACAAAAATAAGAAGTTGTATTTAACTGCACCAATTAGATTTTAGCATTTAACGGCACTAATTAGAAGTTTTATTTAACTGATCCAATTGTTAGGGTTGGTGTTCGGAGCGCCAATCCGGATCGTATTTATAAATGATTCATGAATACGAATAATTTCTTTTTCCATAATATTACGAATTTATTGTAGCACTTCTTGTCTATTATATACATAGTCGGTCTAATTACGATTAGATTGAAACTAAAAAGGATTTCGGTGATGTATATATATGTAACATCCCAGAATTTTTGGAATAGTTTCGGAAGATTTTTCGGATTGAAATTTATTTTTTTCTGATCGGAATGATATTGGAAAACAGATGTGTATGTGTTGAAAAATATATCGGAATATTTTAAAATAAATTTTCGTCGCAATTAGGGGTGGGCATCGGATCGGATCGGATCTGATCCGATTAGCAAATCCGATCGAATTGCGTTGGTCTGGTTCGACGGATTTCGGATCGGATAAGATTTTATCCGATCTGATCAAATATTTTTTTTTTATTTAATATGCAAAACGACGTCGTTACATATTAAATAAAAAAAAATTGAATTATTTCGGATTGGATTTTATCCAATCCGATCCGATCCACTTGATTTTTTTTACTCAAACCCACCGAATTCGGATCGGATCGGACCAATCCAATCCGAAATAGGATGATTTCAGATCGAATTGGTCTGATTCGATCCGAATTCGAATCGGATCGGATCGAGTTCGATAAGATGATCCGGTCCGAACGAATCAAACAGCCCTGGGTATTTCGGATCGGATCGGATTCGGATTCGGATTCGGTTCGATCCGATCCGAATCCGATAATGCCCAGGGCTAGTCGCGATGGAAAATGCATGATTTAAAAAATCAGTTACTCGACTTTACTATAGGCGTAAAGTGTGTTGTTTGGATCTTAAAAATAGAAAACGAACTCCGATTGAGATGATTCTTGAGCTATCAGACTCATTTTTCCGAGGCGAACAAATTTCATGTTGAATAATTTTCAAAAATCACACCAGAAGGGCCTCAAATTTACTAATTTATAAAAGACCCCAAACATTGGACATGGTTTCAATTTCGCGAGGACCTAAATGATATTATCCTAAAAGGTTATAAAAACCTCTTAGTTTCTCAAAAACACAAAAATGATAGAGTTACAAAGAACCCCTCACCTGACCCCTCCCTTCTCTCTCTCGTTCATGGTGGAGGGCTGCACCGGCCACCACCGACCACCACCGGCCGGCAGGCTAGTACCAGCGGGTGAACTACCTTCTGGCCAACGGTGGCATCTAGAAACCACCGTAATCTGATGAAATTAGAAGAGAAACGTGCAGTTATGGGTATCTCGATCCTGGCTCGTCGCTTCGATTCACGGAACGTGCCACCAATCAAATCGAAGCCCTCGACAATTACTACGAGTCTGTGGAGTCAATTTTGTTGATCGGCATCCGGTTTCACACGAAACGAGGAAGAAATTATCAGTGAACAGTAACATTTATGTGAATAGTAGCTCAGATTCAAATTCAGACTACACCGGCGCATTTGTGGGACCGTTGGGAGTTCGAATATGCCCTCAGAATTTCGGTAGGACATCTTGGTAAAATCTTGTTATTTTAAAGTTTCTATTAAATATTTGGATGGTCCCAGTAAATTCGTAGAGTAACGTAATAATATGATATTAATTGCTTGAGCTTAATTATATTTAAATTGTGCGTGTGGTAGAATTCGAGCAAAAATGGAACAATTTAGATCGATCTGATAGATTATGCAAGTTTCCGATAAAAATGATTTTCACGTGTGTTAATGTTTTGATGATCGTAATGATATACATGAGTTCGTTATGATGTAATAAGAATGATGAAACTAAAATCATCAAAAACGGACTTGATTTGGATATTCCGGGAAGATCCGGAAGTTTGTTATAGATAAGCCAATAATTTCCACAATTGCGATTCTAACGGTGATCCACCATTTATTTTGATAGATTTGACTAGGATCAAGAATATTCGAGAAGCCAGGTAATATTACATGCGAGGAGTATTGATTTGTTTTGTATCTGGTAGGGGTGATCACGATTTTGGGTCAAACCGCAACCTGACCCAAACCGCACCGCGCGGTTTGAAAAAAAATTAAAAAGGATTTCGAGTCAATCTGAACCGAACCATAAATTCCGGGTCGGTGTGCGGTTTTGACCCAACCGCGACCCGAACCGCCCAAAACCGTAAATTTTGACTCAAACCGCGACCCGAACCGCCTAAACCATCGACCCGCGTTCAAATTAGATATTATTTTATATTTTTCTTCTTCTTTAACTATGAAATTTAAGATATTTAATGATCATATGACAATATGCAATATATAAATGAAAATTATGTATTTTTTCTCTTCAATTATTATGTGAAAACACACACAAATTTCTTAAAAAATTTATAATCCAAACAGCCGACCCAAACCGCCCATACCGCTAAACCGCCAACCCAAACTGCCGCAGTTTTCCTTATCAAATTTGCGGTTTCGATTTCTAATTTCCCAAACAGCCAACCTGTGCGATTTGAAGTAAAAAATGAAAAAACTGACCCGAACCGTACCGCAAACACCCCTAGTATCTTGGTTTGGGGTTGTAGAAACTGCACCCTAGGGATTGGGATTAAGATATATATGATAATTCGTGAATATGACTTAAGGATACATGAGAATATGATTATGTATGGAAAGCATGTTATGTGTGATTGTATGTTTAAGTGTATGTGTCAGAATGTGAGAATATGCGTATATGGAAGAATGAAGTTATATATGCATACGTGTGAATGTGTGCACGAGTATATAAAGGTATATGTGAGTAAGAGTACGAGTTCGATGTAAGCTATGTGTAGTGGTATGCATATGAATATATGTATGTATCTGATGATGAACGAGGGTATGCATAAGAAGTAGAGTATTTGTGTGTGTATGTGAAAGTGTGTAGATATGTATATGATTATGTGTGATTAAGCAAGAAGTGAGGATGCATGGGTATACGTAAGTATGTGCATGTATGCATGTATGTATGAATAAATAAGTAAAAGTATAAGGATGTAAGTGCGTAAAGTATAAGGATGTAAGTGCGTAGAGATATATATAAACATATGCTTCTATCTACGTATGAATTATATAAATGTATGTGTTTGTATAACTGTAGAATGAGGATGAATACGTATATGTCTGAACAATATAAGGTATATCTAATACTCATGTCTGTAAATGAATGATTGGCTATGAATGTGTGTTGCATATAGAAGTGCAGGTTAAGATTCCGTTCGAATGGCGCTCATCTCATACCTATTCTAAAATATGTAATGAGTCTCGTACGAGCATTGTTTGCATAAGCCAGCACCCGCGTGGGTCTGTATTTCTGTATATAATTCTGAGAATTAGTAAAATATGTCTGGTTGAGGTAATGTCTGTATGAAATGCGTTAGGTATGATATGTGAATTTCGAACTCTGATATGTGCATGATGCATAAGAGGATGAGTGGAAAAGGTAAGGTAAATATATACATTTTCACGAGAATTTAGTTTAAGAGTTATATGATTCTGTTAAGAATTCTATTTATCATTTCCGTATTTCTGATAGACATTTTGTATCTGAGATCCGTGTGATCATTTAGAATAGATAAGAATTTTGTACGAATATGAGTGTGATATTATAAATATGTGTAGTGAGAATGTGAGATTCTGAATGGGCTCCGACTTTGTGCCGATTGATAATATTTCAAATGTATTGTACTGCTTCATGATATATGATAAGTCATGTTTGATCACATGTCTGAAAGATGAGGATATCTGAACTATGATATGTAGGAGTGTTATGCATGAAATCGGTAGGAAACATGAGATAAGAACACCATCTATTAGGAAATATGTCTCATGCCGGTAGCATTTCTGCTAAGGCGGGATGTTACAATATATTAGACAAAGACCCAAGAGTATATAAAGTAGTGCGCAGTTACAACATAGTTTGTAATTGACAATATTGGGAAATGTCACTATAAGTTGTATATTCTCAAATAAAGTTCCTGGTCAAGATTTACTAACTTGGGTCAGTTTGTAAAATTTGTTAAGACCAGTACATGTCGTATATCGAGACTTGGTCCGATGGTTTATCTTAGTAAACCATGAGTTCTTGGAAACTAATATAGATATGTAGGTGTTTATTCGATAAACACTGAACGACTCACATGAGATTTTCTAATAGATGGTCCACCAACGTCAAAATAGAATCTTCTCTAGTCGAGTAGCATAGTGGTCCTTATACTTGAGATACAACGATGGATATGTGAGTTATCCTCCACACTTTGATGACAGTCACGTCACCAACCTATTTAGGTCAGACCTCCGCATGTTCATTGGGTGTGCACTGATTCTCAGGATATCTAGTGATGTATCCAGAGAGGATTTGTCAGTCCTATGTACAGGATTTAGGTATTCACTTCATGAGATTGTGATTTGTTAATTCAATGGTCGTGGTACACTGTGGAAGTGAGTTCCGAGTGTTATTAAGAGATCACAGATCTATACGTCAATGGGATTATAACTTAAGAGATTTGACGTTTATATCTATGTCTCTGGTATTAATCCGAATACCTATGACAGAAGGATTATACGAATGCGAGGACCTCGACTTGTATAGTTCAGCGAGATTGTCCGTGGTCGTTACTGTTGGGGTTGGTGCTCAGAGCGCCAATTCGGGCCGTATTTATGTCTGATTCATGAATACGAACATCCACGTTTTCCATAATATTACTTACTTAATGGTTACACCATTTGTTTTTATATACGTATTCGATCTAATTACTATTAGATTGAAACTAAATGTGGTTTAGTGATATGTATATATTAGACAAAGGCCCGATAATATATAATACAGTACACAGTTACAAAGGTAGTTTGTAATTGACATTGGGAAGTGTCACTGCTAAATGTATATTATCAAATATAATTCCTGGTCAAGATTTACTAACACGGGTCGGTTAGTCAAATCTGTTGAGACCAGTATATGTCGTATATCGAGACTTGATCCGATGGTTTATCCGAATGAACCATGAGTCTGGGGAGACTCGTATAGACGTGTAGGTGTTTATAGTGGATAAACATTGAACGGCTCACCGAAGATTCTTAATGGATGGTACACCAACGTCAATAAGAATCTTCTCGGGTTGAGTAGCATAGTGGTCCTTCAACTTGAGACACCACTGTGGATGTATGAGACATCCTCCACACTTAGATGGCAGTCACGTCACCGATTTATTTAGATCAGACCTCCGCCTGTTCGTTGGGTGTGGACCGATCCTCAGGATATCCTGTGTGTGTCAAGATAGGATCCGTCAGTTCTGTGTACAGAGCATAGGTAGTCCATATGTGATTAGCAATCAGTTAAATCTATGGCCATAGTATACTTCGGAAGTGAGTTCCAAATGTTATTTATAGATTGTTAATAGAAACGTCGACGGGATAATACCTATAGAGATTTGACGTTTACATCTATATCTCTGGGATTATCCGGATACCTGTGACGGAGGGATTATACGTATGCAATGACCTCGACCTGTATGATTTAGCTAGTTTATCCATGGTTGTCATAATTAACGGGTGGGTAAATTATGGACACGAAAT
Source organism: Zanthoxylum bungeanum (assembly GCA_019454045.1). Classification (NCBI taxonomy): domain Eukaryota; kingdom Viridiplantae; phylum Streptophyta; class Magnoliopsida; order Sapindales; family Rutaceae; genus Zanthoxylum; species Zanthoxylum bungeanum. The sequence goes on from SKCR01045321.1 coordinate 34,438, forward strand.
TGGATTTTGTGACGGATATACATGAATCTAGAGAGTCTCACTAATGAAATATTCTCGTAGAGCGCTAGGGCAACTTTTATGAATAATCGTGATTATTTATAAATCGTTTAAACGTTAAACGAAAGATGCATGCAAACGGGCCGAACCGTCATTTCCTAATTAATTTGTATTTGTATTTAATATATGATATTATTAAATACACATTAATAAATGGTCAAATAAAGGTATTTGACATATATCATTAATATATGTATTTGAGATATTTAAAGTAAATATAATACATATATTTGAGATATTTGTATTTAATTAATTATTTAATTATTTAATTGTTAAATGATTAATATAATTAAAATATAAATATCTCACCAAATGATAAAGTTAGGAAATGATTATAAGTGTAAATGTTTGACTTTACATTAAAGGAAAAGGTTGTCAAAATGGTTTTGACTTCTTTTGATATTTGATTAAATTGTTTAAAATGAATATATCTTTTTTCCTTTACAAAATGTGAAATTCGGCCAACACCCTTTTATAAATATAATTGTTATATTTTTTAAGTTGCTTTGGTTGACTTATGAATTTTCATTAAATGTGTAATGATAAAATTTGCAAGTTGATTAAAGTAACTTTAAATGAAACAAAATATCTAGATATTTTATATACCTAATTTTCGGCCAAGGGCTTTTTGGTGAAGGTATATATTATTTTGTTTCATCTTTTAGGGTTTAACAAAATGGTATCAGAGCGAGTCTGATTCTAGACACCAAAAATATAATACAAAAGTAGTTGAGAGAAAGCTTGAAGGCTAAAGGAAGATGGCTTGGAAAATCATGATTTTGTAAATTATTTTTCAAAGTCTTCAACATGAAAATTATTTCTAGCATGCTTAGCATCATTTTTTGTTGCTTTGGTGTTGTCTCTCTTCTTATAGTTTGTGTTTATTTTGGTTGTGAACTTTGATGAAAGATTAATGCATGTAAGTAAGCTTGAAATGGTTTCAAAGCTTTACTTTTGATTTTTGGAAAATCAAGTTGCCATTCTAGAGTTGGTAAGCCACTCCTTGGTGACCTAGAATTGTTCTAGAGTTGTTTCAAAGTGGTGAGGCTAGATTGGTGAAGTATTGAATGGATTAAAGTGTTGGATTTTGTAAATTTGGTGAAATTGGGTAATTTGATGAAATTGAAAAATTAGGGTTCATAACCCACTCCAAATTTGGGGCTTTTCATATATGTTATGTATTATGGTATGAATATGATGCATGTAAAATTTTAGGTTGATTGGATTTGATCTTGGCATGTTTTGAACTAAATGGACCAAATTGTAATTAATTGAAAATTTTGGGTGGTTCACGGCATTAGATTAAAAATTGGGGATTTGTGTGAAATCTGATTTTGATGCATTAGATGTGTTGAAAAATATTTTAGAAATGATTTAGAATCATCCAAAATTATATTTGATAATTTTTGGGCTAAAATAATCAATTTACAAAGTTTTGGGGCAATTCGGTAATTACCAAGAAATTTGATCTCTTGTGTAATTTCTCAGAATTCGATAATTGGATAATTAAATAAATAAGTGTATTTAATTGATCCGAGAAAAAGTTTTGAAATCGGAAAATTTTGATTTTCCGCGATTCCGCTGCGTTACCGATATTCCCCCTTAAAACCCTAACAGTTACGAGTTGGTGAATTATGGACACGGAATTGGATTCTATGACGGATAAACCTGAACTTAAAGAGTCTCATAATATTAAGTGTACTCGTATAGCACTTGGGTAACTAAATATGAATAATAATGATTATTCATGAATCGTTTAATTGTTAAACGATTTATACACATGCTGGGTTTTTTCTGTCATTAATGTGTATATGTATTATATACATAATTTGATTAGATACACATTAATTAATTGTCAAATAAGATTTTGACACATATGATCCATATTATATTTCATTAATGAAAATTTTCAGGATCTGAATTTTCACTTTTGGCTTGAGTATAACTTAAACAGCAAACTCCCATGGAGAAATGGTGCTCATTGGAATATTGTGTGTGCTTGCACTTTATGGTTTTTATGGAAATGGAGATGTATAGCCCTGTTTGAAGAAAGAAATACATATGCTGGCAACTTTGTCTCTGTCATTGGCAACTTTGATTCTGCCAGCAAAGTCTAGATTAGGAACTATGTCGTATGTCAATGGAATCCCCCTGATATTGGTTAATGGAAACTCAACACTGATGGTGGTTGTAATAAACAAGGAACTTTAGTTGGTGGTGTTCTGACTTCTGAGGGACTGGAACGGTATTTGGCTGAAAGGATTCACAGCAAATCTAGGTCATGGCTCTGCTTTACAAGCTGAAATGTGGGGACTCCTCCATGGTTTAAAAATATGTTTTTCTATGGGATGTAATGCTCTCCAAGTTGAAGTGGACTCCCAATTCAGTCTAACAGTAAGTTGAATGTGGACGCATTCATTCATCCAGATTATCCACTGAAATAGGTATTATTGTGAGGACATTTGCACCACTACAAGTTGATCAATGGAGACGAATACCTATTGAAAAAAAGAAAAAAAAAAAAAAGAAATGATTGATCGAGTAGCGGTAAATTTCTTTTAAACTTAGTAATTTGGTAAAAATTTATTTTATACTTATATCATAATATAGCATATTTGTTATTATAATTAATTATGTTGATCTTATAACAAATTCCACATCGACACCAAGCACCAAGCAACAAGCAACCATATGTTGTCAGATTCCTTAATGGTGCGATGGCATGTAGATTCAAAGGTTTCAAGTACTTCTTGAAGCAAAAATTTAAGAAATTTTCCAATTTAACTGAAGCGATACAAAATCACCCTGAAGAAGTTACTAACCAAAGAAGATTGGGAACACATTTGTAAACGCTTTGATAGTGACTTGTTCAAGATGTCGATAAATTTATGTCCCATGTTTCATAGTTTTTAGTAGTTTCTAACACATGTTTTCTAATAATATAATTGTAACAACGATCCAAAATTTATACGGAAAATCACAAGAAACTAAAATATGGACATCGAGGAGGTGGGTCCCAAGCCTTTCGTACAACATCAAAAAGAAATGGTATATTAAACATTTTATGTATCATTTTTATATTCTTTTACAGTTTATATTAATAATTTACTTTTAATGATATATTTATAGGCTAAAAGACTTGGACACACTCCATGACCAATTTCTTTGTTTCATGACACCCATTAGGGTACAATTAAAGGTTGGAGCAATGATGAAGCTAAGAAATATATGGAAGTGTATTATTTTTATCTATTTAATTAGCACTTATAAAATAATGTTTTAACAATAACTTATTGAGATGTGAGCGTTAGATCTTCTTATTTTCAAGTTATAACATTGATAAATTTTATTTGTTGATTTTCATTCTCTCTGTGGTTTTTCCTTAGAAATGATTCTCTCAATGGATGAATGGACAAAGTTTTTCCTTGATAAATGATTCTTATGTTCCTAGTCCATCAGCTTATAAAGTAAATTAGATTTGAGACTTTGGTGAAAAATCATAATTTTATTTTCCTCTGTTCCCAAAACATCAATTTTGAAGAAATGAAGAGATAGAGAGTCAGTGCACTCAACTTCAAAATCAAAGTGAAGAAATCAAACAATTGGGAGAACATAGTCAAATTATTATGGCGATTTTGAAGAAGTTGCCATTAGCCGATGTGGACCTTTCAAAATCATTCAACGACCGACATTCTATGTCAAATAGTTACTAAAATAGTTTAGTCGTAAAATATTTTAGTGACTACTTGTAGTAGTTTCAGTCACTAATTTAATAGTCACAAAATTGATATTTCTTGAAGTGAATTCGCTCATACCGCTCTTTCCGCTGCCCATAACCTCAACACCAATGACATGATTTTTCTTGAAATTTTTCTTTAATTTTTGGAGTGGATGAGGGGTTTTTTAAGTTTGAGTGTTATTTGTTGATAATCTACCTTTCATCCTTTGCGCCTTATATATAGAAGATATTTGTGCTTAAATTGGTATCTTTATATTTTTGCTAAACTCTCTTACTGTTTACTCTCTGTCTTCTTCATGGAAGCACCTATCTCCACTAATCACTCTCTCTTTCTCTCCTCCATTAAAGCACACCTCCCTCCTCCAATCTCTCTCTCCATGCATCAATTCATCACTATTTTCTCACACAACATACATAATAAATTCTACCAAATTTAAAAGGAAAAAAAAAAAAAAAGGTATGAATTCATTGCAAAGCTGATAAGCCAAACAAACGAAGGATTGAAATAAAATATTTGAATAAGTAGCCTTATCCAAATAATGTCCTTATTTATGTTGGAAGAGTCTCAAGTGGATCTAGTACAACATGGTTTATTTATTTATTGTGGACAGCATACGTAATTGCGACTAATCCCAAATCTTAAAATGCTGCCTTCCACTAGTAGTCTAGCAGTTGCAGCTTTATTATATATATTTATTTTGACAAAGTTGCCGTTTGTTCCGTATCCGGTTTGTCTTCTGTAGCAGAGTCAGCTGCTAAGGTCAGTAAAGCAGCAGCGGCGCTTCCAGAGATGACTCCATCCAAGGACATTATACCCACAAACTCAGGCGAAGTGCCTTGGCCAATTGTCGCAGAAGAGTAGCACCCATTCCAAGTGTCAGTAGTATGAGTGGATCTGTCTTCCAACAAGCCTTTGATATAGTCCCAATGATCAGTCTCGTAGTGCTTAGCCTCACGGATTTCAGTATATGCCTACATGATGAATATTGTAATTAAAAATTGTATAGAATTCTTAATTAATTAGCTGCAAAACAATATAAATTGAAAATTAATAATATGATATTGAATTTTGATCTTAGCTATTACATATATAATAGTATTTAATTTCTTGGAGAAAGATACCGTGGGAGACGAAAATCAACCAGCTCTTCTCTTCGCTACTTGTGAGTTTCCTCACGGTATCAAGTTTTCGATATTGTTTTTTAGTTAAAATTTTTATTTTATACTTATTTTTACTCGGTTGTTATTCCTGTAGGAGTGGTTCGACTTCGATCTGACCAAAGTGAATGTCCAACAGTATATTGACTTCCACATGGGGAAAAGTTATAAGGATTATAGGACAGAAGTCCTGAAACCAATATTCGACGAACATGGACCTTCAGATGCTCCACAACATAAGCCTGATTTTATAGAGGAGCAAGACTGGACATTCTTATGTGAGCTTTGGTCTAGCAAGAAACACGAGGTAAATTTTAAAATAAACGGAAATTTATAATTCTCTTTGTTTTCGATACTTACAGTGTTGTTGTAATAACTTACCCCATTTAAATTAATATTATTAAAAAAAAAAAAGAGGTAGATGACAGATTGCAAACGTGACAGTCTCTCTCTTAGCATTTTTTTTATTTGAGCAGCCTCTCTTTTTCTATGGATTCTTTTTCCTTTCTCTTTCTCAATTATTTTTCTTTCTTTCTCTCAATTACTCTCTCTCTGCTGAAACTTGGAACCGCCGTCGTCGCTTCACCGCCGGTCATCTTCCGCCACGTGCCGGCCCACCAGGTAGCTGCTGACGTCAGCTTTCCAGAGCCACCGAGATCGAGGCCATCGGACGCTGGACGCTCCTCCACGCGCCGCCTGAAGGGGACGACTCGTCGGCCACTTTTCTGCATTTTCCGGCCATCTCCGATCACTTTTGACGGCCACCTTTGGCGAGTGGGTATTTTTCAGCCCGAGATCTTTCCAACGCCAATGGTCACTTCCTGATCCGACATCGTTTGGGTTGTTTTCCGTATTGTAATTACCGGTAATTCGGGATTTGTACTGGAAGTTGAAATCCGATCGTTGGATCGGCGATCCAAACATATCAGATTGTTTCTCTCGATTATACGAGCGTTTTGGTATATATATCCACCGTTGAAAGTATCTGGTTGTGGGGCCCGATTTTTGGTTGTAGGGCCCGATTTTCGTTGTGGGGCCCGCTTTCCTCGTTAAGCGTATCAGCAAGTTCCGAAGCCGTTCGTCGCTGTGATCCTTGAGATGTTGGATGACCAGTGGATCTCTTTTGAGAGATTTGGAGATTGTTGGAGCTCGGTATGTGATTATTACCGTTTTGGGGGTGTAAATGATAGAATCGGAAAGTTTTGGACGTAATTGTAAATTTGCATAATTAAGAGGGTAAAATTGTAAATTCTGGCTTTTAGGGGTTAAATAGTATTATTTAAGAATTGTAGGACTATTTTGGCATATTAGAAAAGTTTAGGGGCTAAAACGGAAATTTAGAAAGTTTAGGGGTAAAATCGTAATTTTGGATAATTGAGGGACCTGATCGTAATTTTATATTTTTCAAATTCTTAGCGAGGAGATAGATATATTAAGGGCTTTTGCGTGGATAGAGGTAAGTACACTGCATGATGATTCTCTTAACATAATTGTTTGATGATTGATGGTTGTTATGGAAGTCTATATACAAATATATTGGTATAATTATAATTATAATTATTTACATATATATATATATATATATATATATATATATATATATGATTGTTGAGATATAAATATTTATTAATCGAAAGCATGATAAATATGAATTCATGATTGTTGAGATGAGATTGATGGATTGGATGTGGGATGTGATTGTATTGGATGATGTATGTTGTTGAGTTATGCAGCCGGGTTTCGTATGATAGTGGTTGGGGATGAGATGAGGTATGATGATACATTACATGATCTGATATGATGAAAACCTTGGGAGTTGTGATGGGGTACTCTCCCATTGGTTATGATATGATGGAAAACATTGGGAGTTGTGATGAGGTACTCTCCCATTGGTTATGATATGGTGGGAAACCTTGATAGTTGTGATGAGGTACTCTCCATTGGTTTCAATCCACTATTATACTGGACCCGGATTAGCAACCATATTTGATGGATGTTTGTATTGTTGTGGGATGATTGCATGAGATGATATTATAGTATATGTTATTTTCATATATTATATATATATATATATATATATTATATATATATATATTTATATTTATATATATATCCTTATTTTGTTGGTGGGGTCATGTTGAGAGTATGAGTGTTTACTTGCTGAGCTTTTTAAGCTCACTCCCCTCTTCCCCCAAACATTCCAGGTAGTCCGTCAGCACAGCAGTAGCAGTACCAGATTTGATCCACGTGCCACAGTTGTATTCTCAGGGTTGGACCAGACATTGTGTCAACATTTGTATTTTTTTAAGTCTTGTGTTGTAAACCATAAAAGTTGTGTATACTTTATGGGTTTGTAATTTGTGATGTAATAATTGTGTGTTTTAAATTGGTTGATTTGACATATAGAATGCTTGAGCTAAAGAAGTCTGCGAACCTCTTTCTAGGGTTGGGCCCGCTCTAGGGAAGGGGTCGTGACAGATTTGGTATCAGAGGTTAGGGTTTTAGGTTCTGTAGACATATTGCATTGGATGAGGGTATTAAAAGGGTAGTTTGTGTCTGTAGGAACATGTCTGGATGTGGCCGTGGTACTGGTACTTAACGTGGGAGAGGGATAGTTTGACGATACATGAGAATGTCGTGTAATAGTGTAGAGAGACCTCACACTTAGTCGATAGATCTTGAATTTGATATAGCTTTATATGATGTTCATCTGATTGTTGAGGATAACAAGGGTTCTAGACCTATACCTCCAGTAGTTTCGATAGTTGCCCCATCATTATTCCTATAGCTGAATCTGACGTGATTTCTATGGTTGTACCTAACATGAACCTTCTGTCGCAGTTATAACATCGTTGTGAGTTAGTAGGTCAAAGACATTAGAACTTTGGTGTTCGAGAGATGAGAAAGAAGACCTTGTTGATACTCATATTTAATTGAACAATATTTATGATTACATTATGGAATATAACAACTTGGTTCTGTTGCAAGGACATGATCATCTTCGAATTGATAATCTTCCCATTGACGTTTCGCACGTAGAGACATTGGAATGAGGCCGTCGATGATTTGGATTTCGAGACTGTCAGGAAACTTGATTTTATTGTAACCTTGAACGACACTTCTATATGATTCTTCGATAGTAGTGAAGATTTTCCAATCTTTATCATTGGTATTGCTTTCTAGACTTCGACGGACTGAGTCTGCGGAGAGAGCTCTAAGATCACAGGAATGGTGGAAATTAATATCTTCTGGGAAAATATCATCGTATCCATAGTAAGCTCTAAGTTTCGGTCTAGATAGCCAACTAATAAGTCTCCAATCAGTGAGTTGACGTGATGGTATGATTCTTATGAGATGAATTGGGTGGTAAACGATCGAATAGTCATCTGACCATTCTGGAGTAATGGTTTCGATCCAGACAGTAATACTTTTGTGGCGTTAATACCATCGATACAAAATATTACTGATGAAGGGAGGGAACTCACTTAGGCTGGCTTCTGAGATACCAGGATAGTTGGGATGGATTGGACTTGGTCAAAGAATAAATCCATTTAGGAAACCGAGTTCAAACAAGGTGCCGAGACTCCACTGGCAATGATTGAAGAAATCATGACTATTGATGAAAACTGTGGAATGGAATCTGTGATATCCACTGTGAACAATCGCATAATTATTTTTGTATTGGATTAAACCATCTGTTTTCCATTCCAAATGGTTCTAAGAATGTAACCCATCTCAAGAAGTTTGTAGGAACTCTTGCCGCGATATACATTGCAATCTCTTTGGGCAAAAGAGCGGATGGAGCTTCATTGAGACATTTGTAAATATCTCTCCAAAGATCCCGAACATATTTAGAGTCTATAATTGCTCGATATGTGACTGGCCATTTACAAAGCTTTTGGTATATCACCTTAGCTCTAACAGATCTTGAACAGGGGTTAGGATTGGCAGATGAGGATGCCATTGAAGAAGTTTTGAGTGATTCCTTAAAAAACTCATGCATCTCTTTATAGGAAATGATATCTATAATTTCTTCATGAATAGATACGTTCACAGAGTCCATGCATAATTGGAAAGGATAATAATTATCGTGATGATAAGATGTAAAGCAGAAATGTGAGAGACCTGCAAATTCTCTTTTCAGTAGTGGGAATCTTAAGGTGGTGGATTATGCGTAAACTTCCAAAAGCTCTTTACAGATGTTGTTTGAGTAGGACCCCTTGGTGGAGCCATTTTCTTTTGGAGACATGATAGCTGATTTGTAAGTTGCGGCACAGGTTAGAATAATAATAATTGGGGGCATTATTCATATGAGGGTGAGTGTGAGATGTATAATGATCGTTAGAGTTTGAAATATTTTTCTACTGAGAAATATCTGAATTTTGGAGATAGACACGTTGGATAGAGCTTCCAAGTGACTATGTTGGATAGAGTTTCTAAGTGACTATGATTGTACTATTGATTATCATCCTAGAAAGATCAATATAGTTACTGATACATGGTAGGAAGAATGTGATTAATTTTTGAGAGTTAGACAGAGAATATTTGAGGAGATGACATTGGTATGTTTGATTTTTGGATTGTTCGATAGTAGAGGTATTTTTGTCTATATGAAGGTTTGACCTACACCGTTAGATAGATTTTTTTTATAGCACAAAGCGGTTTGACCAATGTGAAAAATTAGAGAGCAGAGATTGTGAGGAATGAGTGTGGGACCACAGGAACTGGGCGACGCATGCTGTCCCGGGCTCGCGGCCCGGTTGGGATACGGAGTAGCCCGTGGGGGACTAACCGGGGAATAATGGAGTCACCACCTGGTGTGAACCGGGAAAATAAGATTTAAGGCTGCACTCACCCCTCGCAAGGGAAGACCTCAAATCGTTGGGTTCGGAATGGTCCCTTACTTATGCCACTTGTAATGAAAGGATTTATATAATAATTTAATCAGGCTTAAGTAACACTTATTTCTAAGAATATCATGCTTCTAAATTCACATACATACATCAACAAGTTCATCTAAATTTATATGTAAAACATATTTGAATTTGCATACAGCCTATTTGCATGTAATCTATGTCTCAATTTGCATACATAAGGATTATCATACGGCAAGCATACAAGTTAATGAACGCATTGGTGGACACAGAAGCGCAAACAAATAACATTCTTACTAGCATGCATATTAAGAAAAGATATTTAAGCGCATAACAGAAATAGACAACTAGAGAGGTAATACAAATGCATAACGCAAAGAGGGTAACTATGTACTAAGATGGACATGTCATAATGTGATGCAAGAGGATCTGTTTACCGTGGGCGTTCGTGTAGCGTTCGTAGACGCGTTCGAACGGTAAACAGAAGGTTCTCGTTCGAGTAGCGTTCGTAAACGCGTTCGAACGGAAATGAAACAGAATGCTCACGTTCATATGGCGTTTGTGAACGCGTTCGAATGGAAATGAAACAGAATACTCACGTTCGTGTGGTGTTTGTGAACGCATTCGAACGGAAATGAAACAGAATGCTCACGTTCGTATGGCGTTCGTGAACGCGTTCGAACAGAAATGAGACCTGATGCATGATAAGGCAAAAATGCATGCGCGTTCGAGTTGCTTTCGTAAATGCGTTCGAACGGGAACAGACCTGATGCATGAAACGGGACGTAATACATAAATGGCAAATAGTACAATGCGAGGCGCGGCGAAGCATCGTGGTAAAGGATTTTAACCTCTTCAATTAGAGGACCTCTCATCGCACTTACTAAGCCCATGCGCCCGATCGCATCATGTATACAAATATAAAGACAATCATATCAAACTAAGTGTGCCCGATTGAACACATCTTATATCCAACCGAACACACATCAACCGGCGCGTCAAAGCATCGTGGTAAAGGGCTTTAACCCTCCCCATAGGGGATCTTTCATTCCACTTACTAAGCCCATGCGCTTGATTGAACCATGCATACAAACATAAAGACAATCATATCAAACTAAGTGTGCCCGATTGGGCATATCTTACATCCAACCGAACCACATCAACCGGCGCGGCAAAACATCGTGGTAAAGGGCTTTAACCCTCCCCATAGGGGATCTTTCATTCCACTACTAAGCCCATGCGCTTGATTGAACCATGCATAAATAAGCAACATGCAGAATTCAAGTGACGAAAAAAATAAATAAACCAGAGCAACACAAAACAAAAGAGGGTGTTGTTTAATCAAGCGGTACGTGGAGTTGTATCCCAAATACAGACCGCACTACCGTCCATTCGGATTCGGCTACGGAATTTACGTCTGGGTTTCCATCCTATATACCACAAGAGACGACACTCTTCCATTCATCCAATACCCACAACACACATCATACACAAACAAGATTCAACAAATAAGTAAAATACAATCAAAATAAATAACAAAAATTAGATAAAGATGAGTGTGAAAAGTACCCTCAGGTCTAACCTTTTATCCGACTTTTGGGCTCACGTTTCACGGACGTCGGAAGGGTACAGCTCCTCAACTTCTCCGGTTCACTGGTTCAGCGTCCTAGCTCACTGTCTTGCTGTTTTCCTTGCTGTTCGGCCTCCGTTCTGCTGCTGTTCGGCCTCTGTTTTGCTCCTCACTGTTCAGGTCACTTGTTTTGACGTTTCAACGGACTGCTCCGAGTGTTTTTCGTGGATTTTTAGTGTAGTCTTGTGTGATTATTTTAAGGATTATGAATGCAGTTTTTATGTTACTGTTTTGAGGGTCTTAGGGACTGTTTTGGGGGTGTATTTTCGGTGTGTTTGGGCTGCTGTTTGGAGGTATATTTTCGGTGATGGAGGGCTGCTGTATGGGGAGATTTTTGGTGATAGGTAGAGGTTTAGGAGGGTGCTGTTTTCGGGTGGTTAAGGTTCTTTGTGTCGAGATTTTTGTGTGAGTTCTGTATGAGCTAGCTAGAGAGAGTCTTGGCATGGGCTAGAGAGATTGGAGACGAGGGGTGGCTAGGTTAGGTCATGTTTATATAGAAGAGAGCTAGGGTTCCTCCTTGTCTCACAAGGAATAGGATTTGGCATTAAGAGCAAGGATTTGATTTGGTATTGAGCAAGGAAAGTCAAAGATTTAATGGAGACAAGATTGGTTTGTTTGATACGGTGAGTGCGCAGGTCCAAGGAACGGTTCGGTGGGCTTCACGTGAGAGTGCAAGGTGGCTTTATGTGAGGTAGCTTGAATGGCAAGGGGGAATGGTTGAAGTGATGAGTGGGCTTTGTGGAGAGGCTAGCAGTAAAACCAGAATTACCGACACCGTTCGAACGCCAATTCGAACGCTACACGAACGTCCGCAATCTGTCTGACGTTCGAACGAAGTAACGAACGCAGCACTAACGAAGACAGTGAACTTGTGAAATGAACTTGATGACGTACTCGCTCTGAATTTCCCCTTCCGACATCCGTTTCCCGTAATGTCCTTTGACTAAAAGATAGTGCCTCCAACTGAGGCTCATCATCTGGTTTCACATGCAAAAATGCAATGCCTACAATGAGACTACTACTGTTGGGATATATGCCCTAGAGCTACATGTGATGTAAACGATTTCATGCGTTTTGAGATAAAACGATGCATTATTCATTTATCAAATTGTTTGTTTATCTTTCGCATATTATATATCTTCGTAAATACCGTAGATTACTTATGTACCTTCAGACTTAGTGTATGAGTGTCATACACCAGAGGATTTGAGTCTGAAGTTAGTAATCTTAAATAGTCCATAGAGAGCAAACAAACCGGGTACTTTTTTGTGGTTTATCTATAGCTGCGGCCCATTCTATTTTTGTATGACGATCTTAATCTGGATCGTCTATGTAGAGACATGAGAATGGAGGCACCTTGTATGATGCGATCATATAGGACTGGACCCAGATCGAAATGACATTCTTATAATATCTGTTAAGCAAAGAAAGTCATTTCCATCTACTTGATGGTCATCTATGGATTGATCTTAATCCTAAGTGTACTACGAACTCCTGCATGGCAGGCTGTGTCCTTTGATTTACAAAGGTGAGGTTGGTGTAGCAATTCCAACCAATAGCTACGTACTTTAGGGGCACAGTTTGTTTTGTAGCTGGGAACGTTTTACATAGACATGGAGTTCACTCTTTCTTGCGAGAAGTAGATGAGTATCTTTCTTAAAGGTTGATTCGGTACTTGAACAATTTGAGCGCTCAAGTCTTTCTATTACGAATAGAAAGATTAATATTCATAATAATTATGAATAAATCGTTCATTAGAGAATCAATGGTACTTAAGGTAAAAATAATTAGAGGGGTATAACGGACATTATGATCCGGCTCTAATTACGAGATACTCGTGAAGGATCAATTCGTATGCAATGACTATATCGGTGGACACCGACTTGGTTCGGCTTAATATTTCATCTACGGCAACGAGAGTGCAACTTCGATTTTTTAGTGGAATAACCCGGAGTTAATAATTCGGAATATTTAATTAATAGCTTAATTAATATTTCGAGATTATTGGAGCTCGGAACCGTAGGTCCATTTGGTCCCCGTGCTAGCTCGATATACTTTAGCGAAGTTAATATAATTGGATAGTCCAATTATATACTCACAAAGAATAAATATTATTAATATGATTAATAATATTAATTACATCACACTTGAAACTATACATTAAAAATTAATGTAGGGTATTAATAATTATATGATAATTATTAAAAATAGAATATTGAATTATATATGATATAATTTAATAAGGCTAAGATTTATTTATTTTAGAAACAAAATCAAATTAAAATACTTACCCTTGGCCGAATTCCTTATTAGATAAGGAATAGGATTTGTTTGTTTGAGAAACAAAATCAAATCAAAATTCAATGCCTTGGCCGAATTCCTCATTGGATAAAGAATATGATTTGTTTGTTTGGGAAACAAAATCAAATCAAAATTCAATGCCTTGGCCGAATTCCTCATTGAGTAAGGAATGAGATTTGTTTGTTTTAGAACCCTAGCCTCATTCTCTTCTTCATGCTCTCAAAAGTTGAGAAAGATTATTGAAGAACCAGAAAATTCGTTTAGAGAATTAATTTGTGGGCGTAGCCCACACTACCCTCCGTGAGTAACGAGACATAGCTCAGAAGACCTTGTGGCATTGGAAAACCTTCTCTCCATCTCACCAGCAAGTCATGGCAGTGAGGATAAAATTACCCCACTGCCGCGCGCACATCATCACAATTTGGGGCTCGGTTCTATTTGGTTTTTTAATTCGGGTTTTGGGAAATACTTTGGGATATTTTAGGGCTGAGTTAGGATTTTTTTTTTTTGAGTGAAAAATCAGACCTAAAAGCCTATAGCAGATCACGCAAATTATGGACTGGTTTGGGTGCATTTCACGCGTGTAACGGGTGCTAAACAGTCCGCTATTTCACTGCAGTTCAATGGGCTATTCGGGGACTGTTTCGGGGGTATTCCGGGGCTGAAATCTTGTTCAAAACAGAAGCAAAATTTCAGTATACCCACTGGTACCATTCGGCCAAAGGAAGGGCAAAGCATAAAAAATTTCAAGTTCGATCTGTGGGCTTAACCGCTTCCGCTGCGCGAGGGAAAGCGTTTCCTACAACTACTTTCAGGTTGAGTTCAGAGAACGTTAAATTATTAGTGATAGAGTTGAGATACCATCTTCTGGAATGCTCAAGTATGAGATCTTGGATGAGGCACACGATGATCCTTATTATATGAATTTTGAGAGCACTAACTTATTGGTGGTCGGGAATGAAGAAAGAGATTTCAGAGTTTGTATCTCGGTATTTAGTTTGTCAGCAGGTTAAAGCAGAACATCAACATCTAGTCAGATTACTCCAGCCTTTACCTATACCTGAGTGGCCATGAGAATATGTCGCGATGGATTTTGTAGTAGGACTGCCGATGACCCAGTAGGGTTATAATGCAATTTGGGTAGTAGTGGATTAATTGTCTAGATCTGCTCATTTCCTACCGATTCGAGTTACGTGGGGACCAGAGAGATTAACATAACTGTATGTGAAGCAGATTGTGGGGATACATGTATACCATATCGATTGTATTAGATAGAGTTGTCGGATTTACCTCTCATTTTTGGCAGAATTTCTTGAAGACTATAGGATCAAGATTTCTACGAGCCCCTCATTTCACCCTCAGACTGACGGGCAGTCAGAGTGGACTATTCAGACGCTAGAAGATTTGTTGAGATTGGTGTTTCGACATAAATGGGAGTTGGGGTGAACATTTGCATTTGATAGAGTTTGCCTATAACTATAACTTTTTGACTAGAATCGGCATGACTCCATTTAAGGCTTTACGAGAGAGGCGATTTAGGACTTTTGTTTGTTGAGCCGAGGTTGGAGATTGACAGATTCTTGGCTCAAACTTGGTGGATATGACATCTGAGGATCAGGTTGATCCGAGCGAGACTGTTGGTTGAGTAGAATCGATGGAAGAGTTTTGTCAGCAGTATGAGGTATAATATAGAGTACCAAATTGGGGATACAATATTCTTGAAAAAAAAAATTTATTGGGAGGGAGGACTGAGATTTGACTAGAAGAGAAAGTTTTCGCCGAGCTGTTTTGGTTCTTTTGATATTTTGAAGAAAGTGTGAAAAGTGGCATATCGTCTGGCATTATCACCGTAATTAGAAAGGATTCATATAGTGCTTCGTATATTAGTTCTACAGAAGTTTATACTAGACCCTTCTCAGATTTTAGAGAGTCAACCGATGGAGCCGAGCGGGAACTTGACTTATAAGGAAAGCCTATGAAGATCATAGATTGAAATGTTCAAGAATTGAGATCAAGACGTAATCCTTTTGTGAAGTTCATGAAGTCTAATCATCACATCCAGGAGGCGACTCGGGATGTGAAACAGGTTATGAGGGAGGAATACTCAGAGCTGATAGAGGATTGAGGAATTTCGGGGACAAAATTTTTGTAAGGCGGGTAGATTGTAATAACTTACCCCATTTAAATTAATATTATTAAAAAAAAGAGGTGGATGACAGATTGCAAACGTGACAGTCTCTCTCTTAGCATTTTTTTTTTATTTTTATTTGAGCAGCCTCTCTTTTTCTCTGGATTCTTTTTCCTTTCTTTTTCTCAATTATTTTTCTTTCTTTCTCTCAATTACTCTCTCTCTTTGCTGAAACTTGGAATCGCCACCGTCGCTTCACCGCCGGTCATCTTCCGCCACGCGCCGGCCCACCAGGTAGCTGCCGACATCAGCTTTCCAGAGCCACCGAGATCGAGGCCATCGGATGCCGGACGCTCCTCTACGCGCCGCCTGAAGGGGACGACTCGTCGGCCACTTTTCTGCATTTTCTGGCCATCTCCGATCACTTTTGACGGCCACCTTCGGTGAGTGGGTACTTTTCAGGCCGAGATCTTTCCAACCCCAGTGGTCACTTCCTAATCCGACATCGTTTGGGTTGTTTTCCGTATTACAATTACCGGTAATTCGAGATTTGTACTGGAAGTTGAGATCCGACCGTTGGATCAGCGATCCGAACGTATCAGATTGTTGCTCTCAATTATACGAGCGTTTTGGTATATATATCCACCGTTGAAAGTATCTGGTTGTGGGACCCGATTTTTGGTTGTGGGGCCCGCTTGCCTCGTTAAGCATATCAGCAAGTTCCGAAGCAATTCGTCACTGTGATCCTTGAGATGTTGGCTGACCAGTGGATCTTTCTTTGAGAGATTTGGAGATCGTTGGAGCTCAGTATGTGATTATTACCGTTTTGGGGGTGTAAATGATAGAATTGGAAAGTTTTGGACGTAATTGTAAATTTGCATAATTAAGAGGGTAAAATTGTAAATTCTGGCTTTTAGGGGTTAAATAGTAATATTTAAGAATTGTAGGACTATTTGGGCATATTAGAAAAGTTTAGGGGCTAAAACGAAAATTTAGAAAGTTTAGGGATAAAATCGTAATTTTGGATAATTGAGGGACCTGATGGTAATTTTATATTTTTCAGATTCTTAGCGAGGAGATAGATATATTAAGGGCTTTTGCGTGGATAGAGGTAAGTACACTGCATGATGATTCTCTTAACATAATTGTTGAATGATTGATGGTTGTTGTGGAAGTCTATATACAAATATATTGGTATAATTATAATTATAATTATTTACATATGTATATATTTATATATATTATATATATAATATATATATATATATATATATATATATATATATATATATTTATATATATATATATATATATATATATATATTATATATATATATTTATATATATATTTATATATGTATATGATTGTTGAGATGAGATTGATGGATTGGATGTGGGATGTGATTGTATTGGATGATGTGTGTTATTGAGTTATGCAGCCGGGTTTTGTATGATAGTGGTTGGGGATGAGATGAGGTATGATGATACATTACATGATTTGATATGATGGAAAACCTTGGGAGTTGTGATGAGGTACTCTCCCATTGGTTATGATATGATGGAAAACCTTGGGAGTTGTGATAAGATACTCTCACATTGGTTATGATATGGTGGGAAACCTTGGGAGTTGTGATAAGGTATTCTCCCATTGGTTTCAATCCACTATTATATTGGACCAGGATTAGCAACCATGTTTGATGGATGTTTGTATTGTTGTGGGATGATTGCATGAGATGATATTATAATATATGTTATTTTTATATATATATATATCCTTATTTTGTTGGTGAGGTCATGTTGAGAGTATGAGTGCTTACTTGCTGAGCTTTTTAAGCTCACTCCCCTCTTCCCCCAAACATTCCAGGTAGTCCGTCAGCACAGCAGTACCAGTACCAGATTTGATCCACGTGCCACAGTTGTATTCTCATGGTTGGACCAGACATTGTGTCAACATTTGTATTTTTTTTAAGTCTTGTTTTGTAAACCATAAAAGTTGTGTATACTTTATGGGTTTGTAATTTGTGATGTAATAATTGTGTGTTTTAAATTGGTTGATTTGGCATATAGAATGCTTGAGCTAAAGAAGTCTGCGAACCTCTTTCTAGGGTTAGGCCCGCTCTAGGGAGGGGGTCGTGACAGTTGTTAAATGCAGGATAAATGTCACGCAAATGCGGAAAATTGAAGTCACTTGCGTTTTAACCACCGTGGAGGTT